>OY757946.1:1965653-2163153 GCA_963585895.1 Sepioteuthis lessoniana | reverse complement strand
CTCCTTTTGAAATTCACACATGGATGACGAGAGTTAGATGACCACTGACAGTACAATTACAAGTAATTCTTGTCTTTGTGTCATTAGTTCACAACAAAGCAGCTCTTTCTGGGGAGAGCACTGCTTTACCCACATGGAGAGGAGTCAAGAAAAAGTGAATTTAAAAAGATCACTTACATATGTGACTGTCATTAGGTACGAATGGCTAGACAGCCAATATTCAGCTATAAGTAAAAGGGTAGAGTAGATTGGGTTCTCTTGCTTTGGTAGGGCAACCAATCTTGGAGAAGGAAAAGCTGACTTTAAAACATGAGGAGTTCTGTCCAGGAGAATCTGTGGCACATTGGCATATCATTCTTCTGTCATCAGCTTATCCAAGAAAAGCAGCTGATTCTAAACAAACCTTTACCACTATAAACAAATCACTGGCATAGATAGTCCAGCAGTTCATATCTTTAACTGAATATTTAGGTCCTCTTACATCAAGATTTGACAGGAGAGTCCATCACACATACATGATCACAATTATCAAGTCACATTGACAGCATAGATTTTCCTGACTCTCACCATCCATCCATTCATCCATCCATCCCTCTCATTCACTGCTAACAGCAGGTTCTTCAAACTACATCCTGTGTCTGCACAGAGCTGACGTAGATAAATTCTTGCTGGTCAGCTTACAACGGAACATGTGTAAGAGTCCATGGAAGAATATCACTTATGAGTTTAAGCTTGTTTCTCCAGTAGCATCTTGCATATCCTGTTTATCTTGGATGGGTTTGGAGATGGAAAGTAAGTGGCTGTATAGCTGTTTTTTCATTGGGTGTTGCTTCCTGGATAGCTTGTAGAATTTGTGTGTAGTTCTCATCTAGCCTTTTCTCTATGTGTTTTGTTAGTGTCAATTTGGTGCATCCATACAGTAGTATTGACACAGTCACAGCTTGGAAGAAATCCAGTTTTATTTTATCAGATAGATCAGACTTTCATATGATCAATAACCTATCAATAGCAGTCCACGCTTTTGCTAGGCATACACTAACATGACTTTCAATAGATGAGACACTGCTACCAAGGTATATGAATTTGTCTACTAATTTTAAAGAATTGTCGCTTAGAGTAGATATGGCTCCTTCTCATTCAAAACACATGTACTGTTTTATCTACGTTCATGTGGAGGACAATGCCTCCAGCTGCCTGCATCAGACTATGCAGCAGAGATTCAGCTTGAGCAGGTTTATATGCAAGAAACGCTAGATCATCTGCATAGTCTTTTTTTTTTTTTTAATTATTTATTTATTAGATTTATCGATATTCAAAGAACATCATCTAGGCAGATTATAAACAATTATAGTGCTAATATATCTCCTTGCAGAACATCAGCAACAATGTTGAAGTCTGTTTTTATCAGATGTGCAGACCTTTGCTTTTGTGTTTCTATAAAGCATTTTTATGGCTGTAACAGTTTCTTTGTTACACATAAGGTACATTAGGTTCTCTAATCTTGGTAGGTAACCAGTCTATTAGAAGTATTATTTGATTTGGGCATAGGAAGATCAGAAGAGACTTGCCTAAGTTAGAGAATGATCAGAAGAGACTTAGCGATGGATAGAAAGATTAAAAGCAAAAGGATATAATCAAGTAAAGAATGATAATATAGAACTTACCCTGTTTTGTACCATGTCTTCAAGTCGCTGCTCTATGGTCTGTCCTTTTTTAGGCCTCATAAGAAGATAAATGGCGCGAATATTGGGGCAGCAGCGCAAAAGTTTCTCAATAAGCACTTTTCCAATGAAGCCTGTCGCCCCAGTGACAAACATACATTTCCCTGCATAGTACTGGGCAACCGACGGCGTCTCCTCAATGTCCATCATGGTGACCAACCAATACAGACCCACCACAGTCGATAGCACCAGCACCTGCAAAAACAGAAAGGCATCTTATAAGAATTTGTAAAATTTGTTGGTAAATATTTTCTTTCTTTTAAAATCTGTACATATTCTCTAACAAGACCAAGACCTTGCTAAAGAGCTGGAAAAAAGTGGAACATGAAAGTGATACGTACTAATTATCATAGAAAGTCTTGAAACAACCTCAAAGAACGTGAAAAAGCAACAGTGAGAAATGGAGACAAGGGGTAGGATTGAGGAGGCTGTCCATTACACAGTACTTTTGAAATTAGTGGGAATACTGAAGAGAATCCTGGGGAATTGAGGCCACTTGCTGTCACTCATAATTTCGTGAAAACCACTAGTTATTATCAGTGGAAAACAAAACTAGAGATAAATGGTGTCCTGTAACCTTTGGGACACTAGAATGTTTGTGGGGGATATTGAGACCCCTCATTTGGGACACCCTATGGGATAGCAATTTTTTTTTTTTTAAAGGAAAAGTATAACCACTTATTAAAGGATAAAAAATTTTCATGGATTTTTACATCATTTTGCTTTTCTTTTTTTCTTTTTTATCTGTAAAAGCTTTTACACAAGTTAAGGAATAGACGTTACATCATTTTTTGACATTTTAATTTTGGTTTGGACTTAGAAAAAAAAGATTTATTTTAGTGAAAACTGTTGAGAGGCTTTAATAGAAACTAGTATAAAACTATAATTTGAACTTTCTTCAATGACTGGAAAATTTACCTTAATTTCTCCATAATCTAAAAAATTATCTTCCCGACCCCATTTTTAAAAAGATTTTTTATTGATATTTCATTGTTTCTTAAAAAAACAAACAAAAAAAAACAAAAAAAAACAAAGAAATACAGACTATAATTTTGAGACTAAATAGACCAAAATAAAACTTATTTCTTAAAATTTTTAATGACTGTTATTATGCTACTAATAACTAGAGATGATGAAGTAAAAATAATAAACATTTTAATTTCAGGACAATTTAAAATTTGTTTTTCAAGACAGTGGTGAAAAAACTGTCTGGATCTCTGGTTTGCATAAGTGTATGGTTTCAACTAAGTATTTCTATTTGATAATCATCATTTATTGGCACATAGTTATATAGTTTCAAGTATTCCTATCTAATACAAATAATTTGTATGGTTTTTCAATTATTTCAAACAATTATATAGTTTCAAGTAACATAATAATCTCGTAATCAATTATAACTTAAAGTAACACTTCTTAATACAAATAATTTGCACACAGTTGTATGGTTTCAAGTATTCCTATCTAATATTAATAATTTTCAAATGAATCTATTTGACCTGTGTATGGGGGCCCTAACAGGTACTACTTACCTTGAGTTAGAATGGACCTGTGAGTAATGACAATGATGAGGAGACTCCACATTTCCTAGGGCTTTAGAACAAGAGTCTTACTACTAGATGTTGTAATAAAATCATAAAATTGATGTGACCCGTTATAGTGTAATGTTTAACAAACTGGTCCCACTGCTCTTTATTGCTGAGTAAGGAGTTTGATTCTCATTGGTTGCCCTACGATGAACAGAAATATCAATTTCTACAGGGAAAAAAAAAAAAAAAAAAAAAAATGTCTTTATTTTTTGAGGAGTTTAAATTATTTAACTATGGACCACAATGCAAAGAAACTTTACTTGAGTAGTAAGGAAGGAAAAAAAAAAAAAAAAACTTCTTTATGATGAAATACAAATCTGTAAGCAGGTCAATGAAGGTGCCTTTTAACTGATACCAAAATATTCCACATAAGAGAGAAATTTGTAACCTTTATCATCACAGCCAGATTTAGCAACAAACTTTCCATTTGTAAATATCAGCGATGAGGCGGGCAGATAACTGCAAGGGTATGTGCAAATATCTGCCTGGGGGCAAGGATGAGAAAGAGGAGGGTGACACAAGTTAAGGTCATCTCTCTGACACACACACAAAACACTGGCCAGCTTATCATATAGATGTACCTGTAAAATCATTTTTTCATTTTGTAAAAAAAAAAAAAAAAATTTGTTTATAATTTATGCATTTTATTCTAAAAGATATCTATTAAGTGCTCAGATATACAAAGCAGATTCAAAAAGTCTGGGACTAAATGTGTATTTACCAAGACAGAAATGATCAGTGAATGAAATGTTCACATTCATCAAAATGATTCCCATGTTCCATTGGTCTAAGAACACATTCCTTTTAGCATCTTATTTCTTCTTCAAAGTCCTCAAATATAAAATTGCATGAAGCAAAAGGATTTTGTAGACAAAGATTGTCGCATTTACACAAACCTGTTTTGCCAGAAGCTACAGATTAAAAAAATAGTGATACTGCTGATTGTTTTGTTGATAATTTTTAAGTTTGATTTCTTCGTTTAATGGCATATCAATCTTTATGGGTTATTAAATGCCAAAGTTAACCTTGTAGAAGAACCGTAGTGGTACTCTTGAGCACACATAAGGGAAAATGGAGTTTTAACTCCCAAGAATGTCACAGTCCAGCATGTTAGCCACCATGCCATAGGAATTCCCTCCTGATAAGTTTTTTTGTTATTAACATCAGCTGTAATTGTGTCGTTAATAACCTTGACCTTCTTACAGCAGGCAACATTAGCCTTGCAGTAAACTGAACCTCTTATCTAAAAAGTTAACTAAATTTTTTTTTCTCAGAATTAAGGTAAATTTATTTACCCCAAAATATATGGAGAATTCAAGTAGACTTGTCTAGACTGACTTCTCAAAGTGGTTAATAAAGACCCCTGGGGATAAATTAAATTTTGGCAGGGTGAATAAAACCATGGGGGTGGAAGATATTTAGGGGATGAACTTTCTAGTTTTTACATTTATAATCACTTTATAAACAGAACAAAAATTGCTGGATCATGTAGACTAGTTGCCAGATATCAAAATAGCTGATTGGGTTGATGGCCACAAGTGAAGTGTTATTCACATATGACTTGTTTAAGATATACAAGTCATTTAAAGGAACAAACAATTTGGCTCTCATCAAAAAGATCGGGACCTTTCCAGTGATCTTTATGACACTATAATCATATTAAAAAAAAAAAAAAATGTAAACATTTTATAAAAATTCTTAACTGTAAAATATCCCTTTTTATAAATTATGAGATGTAAAAAAAAAAAAAAAAAATCAATAAGAATAATAAAAAAATATAGATACCCTTCGAAATAATGAAAAAGTAAAAAATAAAATACCTGAAATTTTAATCCTTATTCATTTATTTGATGAATAAAATTAAGATTAAATAATGATTAATAAAAAAAATCTTGCTCTCATCAAAGAGAAAAGGATCGACACTTGTTAAATCAGTTTCAGATATTTGTTAGTGTGGGTGTCATTGTAGGATTCAATATTCCATTCATAATTTTTCTGCATTTGGTAAAAATCTTGGGGAGTTTTTGTGGTGTAATGGCTTAAGTCTTGGGTTGTGGTCCTGAAGTGAATTTAAACTCCAGTCACGTTATTACATTCACTTTCGGAGTAATACACCTGAGAAAAGTATGAACCCACTTATCCCTCCAGTTAAATAGTATCACTTCTGTTCTACAAGGATAACGCATCAAACAAAGAGAAACCATAAAATTCTTTATCTTGAAACTGAAAATATTTTTAAGTCTCAATCCCATTCATCATGTCAGCTAGTGAGACTAAGAAAAAATGCCAGCAATATTCAATTTATTTGGGGTGAATAGAAATTAGATTTGGTTACAAGGAAGTTCAAAAAATAAAAAAGTTTTAGAATTCCATTACAAATAGTTTTTTCAAAGTCTTGATTTATAAGATAACTATTAGAAAAAAAAAAAAAAAAAAAAGGGTTTAGGTTTAAGGATATAGAATTTTCAAGTAAATGTCTACTCTATACTGTTGAATATAAAAATAAAGATTCAGTTTAGGATTATACCCACACTTAATAGAAAGTCTTAAGTTTTGGATGATTGGTTTTAACAGCACGTCAACACTTTTGGTTATTTCTTTATTTAATGGCATTTCAACCTTTGTGGATGATTTAATGCCAAAGCCATCCAATGTAAAAGAACAGGAGTGGTACTATTTAATCCATGGCTGGGAAGATAAGGGGGGTTCATAGCTGGGAAGATAAGGGGGGTTCATAGCTTTTCCAAAGGTATTAGTCCAAAAGTGAATGCAATAACATGACTGCAGTTTGAACATGCTTACTATGATGTCACAGTCCAGCAAGTTAGCCAAAATGCCAGGGGGACTCTTCACCTCTCTCTGCATTTATTAAATGCTACAGTCAGTCATTTTTTTTTTTCAAGCAATTCACCTCAGGTAGTTTAGTGGTTAGCAATGTAGACTAGCAAACATTCACGAGTGAGTTTGATTCTCATTTGGTGCCCATTTATACAGCCTTGTGCCACATTTGATCAAAACGCTTAGTAAATTAACTAATCATAATAATCCTTAGTAAACAATTATAACTTCTGGTAACTATTCTTGATACAAATAATTTGCCCACAATTATATCGTTTCAAGTAACTATTTTTATTTAATAATAATTATTTGTTTGCATACAATTATATTTCAAGTAGTTCTATCTAATACAAATAATTTTTAAACAGATTTATTTGACCCATAAATGGGTATTACCACCTGATTTAGAGTGGACCTGGGAGTAATGGCCATGAATAGGTTTCCACATTCTTCAGAATATCATAACAGGAGCTTCACTATCAGATACAGTTCAGCATCATATTCAGAATACACCGTTTTTTTTTCTCCATTAATTCTACCCCCTTTGCAGGAAATATAGTTGGCATATCTAAGCTCTGCTAACAAGAAGAGAAGTGAAAGAGAAAAAAATTGGAGTACAGCAGCTAAATTTTGTTTATTTAGCATGCTGCCAAGAATCTCACAAAAAAGATGTCTGAAAAATATCGAACATCAATTATTAACACTACATAAAATTTAATTGGATTTGAAAATGAGAGCACAGTCCAAAGATTTTTGGGATACAAATATATAAGCCTATACAATACCTTTCAGAATTTTGCTTTCTTTTTCTCTCTCTCGCCCCCACTCCTTTTATTCTCTTATTCTCTCTCTATTATCTCTAAATGATATTTTCAATAGAATTTTTCTGGAATAAAAAAAAAAAAAAAAATTAAAAAAAAAAAAAAATGGCTATTTCACCAGACCCACCACATCTTTTGGTGGGGTATTAGTGCTCGTAGGGTATTGGTTATCGTTGTAGGAAATGGACACAGTGACACGAGTTCAAATCCTGGACAAGACTGATGGCGTTTCACATAGCACTAATACCCTTGGGAAAGGTATGAATCCAATTACTCTCCCTCCAGCTATGGGTAAATAGTAGGGCAGACTAAGTTCTTCAGCCTTGGTGAGGCAACTAGTCTAGGAGAAGGACAACTCTGAATTCAAACCTGTTAAACTCCACTTTAAAAAAATTGACCTTGTGTCATATCCTGCCCGAGCGGAGGGGTTGGGTAAATATGATTAGTCTCTTTATGAAAATTTAAGGAATGATTTTCAGTATGATTCTAAAAGGGACCTGCCCCCCCTCTCCCACTTGCACACAGGTTCAAATGCCTTTCATTGCCACTGGCAGAATGTGCAAATAACGATATACTCCCCCACCACCACAAAAAAAAAGAGAGAGAGAGAGAGAGGACAGCAATGAGGTTTTTTTGGCCATTTTCTCGGCACCAGAAATGTTTCTTTGAAAAGAAGTAATTAAGCATTGGAAAATGCAAATGACTCTATACCTTTTTTATTTATTATGTTCACATAGAAGAAAGAATAGGCAAAAAGGTGAGAGGAAGGGAAGTCAACTGTGTACGTGTTTGTCTGTCCATATTCACCCACCCCCCTTCCCACACACACGTATCCCAACACTGCCACCATATTGTAAGAACACTTAGCCAGAAGCAACCGTTTAAGTGAGTACATGTTAAGAATAGATGCCTCAAGTTTGTCTAAATCCATAAATAAGTCTCTAGGGGAGAAAGGAAATCCAAACATAAAGGCAGGAATTTCCGTGGGGTGTAGGGATGAGAAGGGAGTGATAAGAATATGCCAGATATTTTTGGAAAAAAAAACAACAAAAAAAAACCCCATGAAATTTAAAAATGGTACACCTGACAACTAAAATGAAAACATAAATAATTAAAACTATGAACAGAGAGAGAGAGACGAGAGAGAGAGAATAAGGTAAGAAGCTGAAGAGAGACAGCAAGGTGTGTATAGGAGAGAAGGAATAGAAAAGGATTAAAGGGTAAGAAAGGAGACAAAAGAGAGAGAGAGAAAGAGAAAAGGAAAAGCAAAAAAGAGAGTAGGAAAAGCAGGGAGAAAGAGACGAGAGAGAGAGAGAATAAGGTAAGAAGCTGAAGAGAGACAGGAAGGTGTGTATAGGAGAGAAGGAATAGAAAAGGATTAAAGAGTATGAAAGGAGACAAAAGGAAGATAGAGAGAGAAAGAGAGAGAGAAAAGGAAAAGCAAAAAAGAGAGAAGGAAAAGCAGGGAGAAAGAGACGAGAGAGAGGTACAAAAGGAGAGCAGCTGTAGAAGTAATGAAAAGAATGGAAGAAATTCTCTGAATAAAATTGAATAAATGAAGAGAAAGAGAAGAGTGGGGTTAAAAAAAAAAGTAGACAAATCCGAAAGTTGAGTTAGACATAAAAAAAAAAAAATGTTTAGGATTTCACCAAAGATAAAAGCAATAAATAGATGCACCTGCCAGCCAACCAACCAGCCAGCCAGCCAACCAAGGTCTTTTTACTTGCATAAGTCACAAGGGTCAAACAATCACCCCCAACCATCTAAATTTCTTAACTTTTTCTAAGACAGTCTGTAGCTCAATTACCTAAAAAGGAAAAGGAGAGAGAGGGGAAAAAAAAAAAGAAACACTAGATAGGTTGGGGTGGTGGAGATACAGAATTTGAAGATTCTTTTTAAAAAAGGAAACCAAAAAACATTTTGAAATTTTATACAACTAAAATATTCCAACAAAATGCATCAGTAAATTTTTTTTTTACATCTCATCATATTTTCAGTCAAGTAATTAAACCCCTCATTGGCCCAGTGGGTAGAGCATTCACCAATAGTCCAGGAGACTTGGGTTCAATCCTAGGTCACGTTATACCAAAGACTAAAACAAAAAAAAAAAAAAAAAAAAAAAAAAAAGGTACTTGATACCTTCTTACTTAACACTAAGCAATATAAGGTACGTATCAAGGGTAAAGTGGAGTAATCCAGGGAAAGGAGTAGCGCTCTCCCCTACACCTTATTGTCACCCTCGACTACAGTCACCAACTTTACTTTACTTAATTAAACCCCCACACACTTGTTATGATTGATCGATTGATTTTAACCTGCCTAGAGGTTAGGGAATTGCATTCAGCATACATTTATATTTATGTGCAGTTTTTTCTAAAAGTTTTTTTGGCACATCAGGTATTCCTATCTAATAGAAATCATTTACACAATGGTTTCAAGTATTTCTATCTAATATTAATAATTATATGGTTTCAATTAATTATTTCTTTTTGATAGGAGTCATTTGTTTGCAACATGACTTCAAGTATCTTAAAATAATTCCGATTAAAAAATCATATCTTCAAGTAGCTATTCTTAACACAAATGATTTAATTATATGCCAAGTATTTCTATTTAATACAAATAATTTTTAAACCAATCTATTTGACCCAAAGGAGAATGTCACTAATGAATTTGTTTTCTTTTTCTAAATTTTCTACTGGAGACTCCTACAACATAGACACAACACTGATGGCCAAATAGTAAAAAACTTACATTTATCATCTCTCTGTGAACTTGGGTACCATCTAGATGACTTACCAAGAGCGGTGGCAAATAAGGATGGATAGCAAGAGAAAAAAAAAAAAAAATCTGTTCTGTCAGGACACTTTAATGATAATGAAACTATAAGTATTACAGGTCTAGGTCAGAGTGGACCTGGGAGTAATAGGAGCCTCACCAGCAGATACAGTTTAGTGTCATGTCTAGAATACTCCTTTTTGTGGGAATCTTATTCTCCTGCAAGGGATTTATTCAATGCAGGTATCCACCATCTAAGCCAGTTATGACACAATATTGTCATATACAAGGGCGGCCTGACTAACGGTATCCAAGCAATGCAACACTGTTAGAAGTTTCTGGACTGTAAGGGGACTATGTTGAAAAATAAACCTTATTTGATCGCATTCAATGAGAGTATCTTGGTCAGCCAATTAACTTTTCAGTTGAACCTCATAAAAAGGGCAGTTATTTTTCTTTAATTTGCCTCTTAGCCATTCCTAGTTTATAGAAATTTAAAATCAAATAAAATGATCACATAATTATAGAAGATTGTGGTACATGATATATATTTTTTATAACTTATGAATATTGTTCATATCCAATGCTAATGTTTGGGTTTGGTTGGGTTTTATGGTATATCAACCATTGTAGGTTATTTAATACCAAATCCTCTTATAAGATATGATATTGTAAACACATTTTGTTGATAATATTTCTAAACAAACCTCAGCATATATTTTTTAGCACAGTTGAATTCTTTCAAGTATTTTTATCTAACATGAATAATTCTATTTACTATTAATCATTTGTTCACACAAAGTTCAAGGGATATATATATATATATATATATATATATATATATATATATGATTTGTAAATGAACAGTTTGTAAATAATTTCATTTTTAAATGAGCTAGAACTAATTCGTTTACTCACTAGTATTGCTATTGCTTCTACACAGTTAAATGGTTTTAATTATTGCTAACACTAATAATTCTATTCAACATTAATCATTTGTTTGCAGACACTGAAGTGATTGAAAGTATTGCTATATATCACTAACAAATCAATTAAACATAAGTCATTTGTTTATACACTGTTAAATGATCAAACAGTTCTATTTTTAACAATTCAATTTAACACTAGTCATTTGTTTGCACTCAGTTTAGATGTCAAACAGTTCTATTTGATCCAGAGATAGGACCCTATCTGGTGTTACCACTCCAGGCCAGAAGGACCTGGGAGAGATGGCAATAAAGGGGTACTTTGTATTCCCCAAAGCTCCAGCATTATTGGAACCTCACTATCAACTTGTTTTGTGTCATATCCAGGACACTCATGGGGAGGGGGGTCTAACCCTTCAGCAGAGGTGCAGTCAATGTATTCTACAGCTCCAGGCAACTGGGTACAAATGCAAAGGGTTTCTCCTAGCACTTACAATCTTGTAGAAATTTAAATGTTACAAAATTGAAAAATCTTCCCATTTTTTTTTTTTTTTTTTTTTTTTTTTGAGAGATGTCATCAATCCTGGAGCAGTAAATATGAAAAGCCTAAGTTCTACATTTTTAGTAACCATTATAGCAATTTAGATTGAAATACAAAAATGTTTCAAATTCTCAAATTCTAGTCAAGTATTTGATTTAATGTTAATTATGATACATTATTCTAATATGAAAGGAGGACTTTTTCCTGCCTGAAGCTAAAACTTGCTCCTGGCCTTTTTTTTTTTTTTTTTTTTTCAATTTAAACTTGTAGTACTAATTAATATTGCGTTTGCAGTCTTGTTGATGAGACTTAAAATATGACGACTGTACTCCCTGTAAAGCAGTAAGATCCTACCCTCAAAAGAGATGTCCAGAGTATGACCCTTAACTGCATCTGATGGTGAGGATCCGGTTTTGAAACTCTGGGGTAAGAGAGGGTGGAGTACCCCTTCGTGGCCATTACTACTAGGTCCACACTGACCTGGAGGGATTGTTCCCGTTAAGATCCCATCTATATGTCAAATAGATCTGAAAATCATCAAGCAGCTTTTTTAGTTTTTTTTAATGGCATATCAATCTTCGTGGGTTATTTAATGACAAAGACATTCAGGTAGAAGAACAGCAGTAGTACTTCAAAACATTTAACTGCATGCAAATCATTTGTATCAAGTTACCTGAAGCTGTAATTGTTTACAAAAGATTATCATTAGTTACTTAAAATTAAATAGAAATACTTGAAACCATAAAACTGCTTGCAAATTATTGGGATTAAATAGAAATACTTGAAACTATAAAACTGTCTGCAGACAAATGATATCATTCAATAGGAATAGTTACTTTAAAACTATTGAGTAAAAATTAGTAAAAAAAAAAATAGGAATATTTAAGACTATATATAATTAGTGTATAAATTAATATTAGATAGGATGACTTGAAACTCAACAAATGCGTGTAAAGATAAGAGACAAATAAAAGAAATACAAAAGAACATAGAAAATATAGTAATTATGATTAAACATTAAAAAGATTTTGGCATTCCATAAGGAGTTGATATGCCATTAAACTGAAACCATCATTTTACAACCTGTGTTGAAAAATGGTCATTATCAAAAATAAAGGACATAGTTGTTTTTTTTATCAAAATTCAGAATAATCATTTCTATCGAAAGGACCCTATTTTTATCATTTACTAAAGGTGATTACTTTGTTTACACAGATAAAATTGTTTTAAGTTTATTAGAGATCTCTGATATGCTTAGAAACTCCTAAAAATTAATATGCAAGGTAAAACACTAAATTTGCCAGGAAAGTTGAGAATGTTCTTCCTACATAGTTCAAATAACTATTTGTAAGCTGATAACCCATCCCAATAAACTAAAGAATCCTGTGTGCCTTGATAAAATCCTCTCTTACACACATACACACACACAAAAAAACAAAACAAAAAAAACAAAGACTAGTGGTAGATATCAGATTCAGAGAAGAAATCATTTACTTGTGTAAGAAGAGGTATTGAAAGTTCTCAGCCTAACTAAGAAAGGTTAAAAAAACATTTAAGAAACCATGTGCCAAGTATAATTTGAACTTTGACATGTTTCATGTCAAATTCATTTTCTTCTAAGTTGAGTTGAGAACTTTTCAGCACATCTTCAAATGAATGTTTCTACCTGAAAGTTAAAAGTTGATCTTTGCTTTTCTGATTTTATATAAATTTTAATCAACTGAAACTCCAACACACTTTATATATATACATACATACATACATATACACACACACACCAACCCTGCAGACAAGCAAGATTATTTCTCTTAAAAAAAAAAAAAAAAAAAAAAAAAAAAAAAAAAAAGGAGGGGGGGGTCTTCTGTACGATACTAAACTACATCTGATGGTCCCATTCATTACCATTACTCCCACGGCTATTTTAACCATGAGTAATGGTACAGGTTTGCTACTCCTTTCCCTGGATTGCTCCACTTTACCTTTGATACGTGCCTTATATTGCTGAGTGTTAAGCAAGGGGATATCAAGTACCATTTTTAAAGACTTTGGTATGACGCGACTTGGGATTGAACCCAAGTCTCCTGGACTACTGGCGAACACTCTACCTACTATGCCAATGAGCAGATTAATTATAAATTATTAGCATTAGATAGGAATACTTGAAATCATGATCATGCTAAATATTTGCATCAAATTTCAGTACTGAACAAGCCATAAGGGGTTGATATGTCATTAAATAAACCAAACCAACTGAACCCAAACAAAATGCTAGGAGAAAAAGCTGTAGCACTATGTGGGTAGGCCGCCAAAGCAGACGAGTCTGTTTTGGCGCGAAACCAGACAAAGGATTCTTGGACATGAAATCTCGCCGTATCCGGAAGTGGTAAGGGGACGCGAATGAGAGTTGACGACGCGACCCAGCAGAGGGCAGTTGACGGCTGGAGAGCAAAGGGCAGTTGGCGGCCAGACAGCGAGAGAGGCGAACAGCAGAGGTTGGCGTGGATCCACGGAGGGGCGGTCAACACCAGACACCGGAGCAGAGAGGCGAGGCAGCATGGGATAGGGTCCAGCGAGAGTGAGTCAAGATGAGTCTGATTCCAGTAGCATTGTGGAATTTTCGCTAGTAACCCACGCTAGCGATAGTCCGCACATGCATATAGTGTTGCAATACCTTCCTCTGCTCTTGGTTAACCCCAAGCTTTGTTCGTGTTTGTTCGTTTGTCCTATTTTCTCCGTTCCCTCGATCGTATTCTTGTGTAGGTAAAGAAATGTGCGTTACCCCCTCGAACCACTAGTTGATCACCGGCCAGCGTAAGAAGGAATGGTTAGAAGACTGAGATAATGTGGTGGGGTGAGGGTGTAACGTTTACAAAGCTAGATAGGAACAACACAAGAATGATGTGCTGTCTAAAACAAATCCTGGAAGCAGCAACCCACAAAACAGTAGTTTTATAACTACTTGCCTCCCATCTCATAAAACGATTCAAGTAAGACAAACAAGATATGCAGACCACAGCTAGTGATGTAAGGACTCCTACACATGGACACAGCTGTATGAGGTGAGCAACAAAAATTAACATTAGTTCTGTTCAGACACTCAATGTAGTCTAGAGGACCTGCCAAGACTGATGAACAATAGGGATGGATGACAAGAGTGAGTCAAGAGAATCTGTACTATCAGCATGACTTGATGATAATTTCAGTACTTTATAGTGGTGGTGGTGGAAGGAGTTTCATTCAAGCCAATTAAAACAATAAATTGTAATATAAGACTTTTTTTTTCTCTTCCGTCTCGATGATTAAAGCAATCATTTTCATTACAAAAGAAAATTAGAGTTGATTATTTCACTCTGATTTCATCCTATTTTGGATGTAAGTAATAAAACCAAAATTTGGATATTTTCTGGAAATAAATTTCATTTACTGGTATTTTTCAAAAGAAATGGTCCCAACAGAAATCTAATGTATTTGCTAATGTCAATGGAATTTCAATTTCATTTTTTTTAATTAAAACTAAGTCAAAGAGAGTTTCAGGTTGATTTTAATAGCATGTCAACCCATCTGGGTTATCTTATGTCTTTAGATTAGGGAATCATGTTCTTTCTACATTTACATAATAGCTTCAAGTAACTATTCCTCATACAAATAATTTAAACAATTATATGGCATCACATATTCCTATCTAATAGAAATAATTTTTAAACAGATCTATATGACTTATAAATGGGACCCTAACAGGTACTACAACTCCAGGTCAGAGTGGACCAGGGAGTAATGGCAATGAAGGGGTACTCCACAGATCTGAATCCTCACCATCAGATGCAGTTTTGTATCTTACTAAGAAAAGTCCTATTTTTGATTGGGGGTGGGGCTTCAGCAGGGGATACAGTCAGCACATTCTAAGCCCCAGTGCCTGTAAACACTAACTGGAATATCACAGCACTCAAGCAGCCAGTCAGACAATTGTGGTATGTTGCTTATCTGAGCAATTGTCTGTGAATTCATATGAATATAAACTCTAATGTGTAAGATTTGTATATTTCATATATTCTACCAGCAGCCTACAATATGTTTTGGGGGTCAATTTATAGAGTCAGTCTCACCCCAAATCTTAAGATTGACTTATAAGCCAGGTCAACTTGTACTCCATAATTTATAGTTGAGAGGAATACTTGCTAACATACATGCAAATTATTTGTATTAAGTGTTCCTTCGAAACATAACTGTGCAAATTGTTTGTATTAGATAGGAATACTTGAAACCACATAAATGCGTACAAACAGAGGAATAGTTACTTGAAATCATATAAGGATACACTAGTTATTGATATAGAAAATGGAATCAACAACCAGAGTTCAAATTGTGGATAGATCTGCTTTTGCTTTTCAATCTATAGTAACGTCTTTAAGAAAGGTATGAATATACTTGTTCTTCCCTCAGCTATGAGTAAATAGCAGATCAAATTGGGGTTCTTTAGCCTTGGTTAGGCAACCAGTCTAGGAAAAGGAAAACTCTGAAATCAAACCAGCTTTCGACCACTTAAAAATTGACCTTGTATCACATCCTGTCCATGGAGAAATTAGGTAAATACACACTTAAAATCTATATAAGTTTGTATAAATCATTTATATTAAAAAAAGTTAGTTGAAGCTATAATTGTTTGCAATTATTATGATTAGTCAGTTGAAACGATGTAATTGCTTGCCAAAAAGATTGGCCTTAAATGACTCAAGGTGTTGACATGCCAGAAAAACCATCTAACCAAACAAATGAAGGTTATATCCCACCCTCAGGAATGTAACAGTGACCCAGGAATTATCACCTGAGTCTGTAGCAACTCATTTTGAACAACAACAGTCACAGTGGGTCACTTCTATTCTAATGGATTTTATCTAAATGATTGCGTGTCACAAGACAGTTACATTGTATCCACTGAAATAAATTTATCACCACAAAATTCTAACAATATATTTTGTAGTCAGCTCCATTATAAAACCAAAAGTCAAGTCACAGATAGAATTAAATTTTCCTCTGCTACTTACAAAAAAGGTTATTTATCATATTTTCGAGTTATCTTTTGGTCCTAAAATCTGTTTTCACCATCTTTTGGTCTATCCCCTATCAAGTGATCAAGAATAGAAAAGAAAAAAAAATCATTACACACCATCCGAAACCCTTCATTTCAGCAGATCCTCCAATCATAATGCGGGATATCACCCTCTCACTCACTCGATTGTTTCAGAACAGAATGTAATACAAAGTCCATTTTAAAGTAGAGTAAAACTGGTTTGAATTGAGTTTTCCTTCTTCTAGGCTGGTTGCCTATCCAAGACTAACAAACTCAGACCACCCTATTATTTATCCATAACTGCAGAGAAAAAAAACAACCCCCCCCCAAAAAAAACCCCACAGATTCTTGTCTTTCCAAGAAAGTTAGCATGAAGTTAGCATCCAAACCTTATCCAGGATTTGAACTCTGATAACTGATTTCACTTCTTACAACACCAAGTTTTCACTGTATCTATCACACCTGAGAAGTACCTGTTCGAGTTAGAGTCATTAAAAGGTGACAAGTAGAACAATCAATACAGAAATTGTAGGAGTCGGAGGGGGGGGGGGTTTCCATCATCTGAGCTGTTATAATCTCTGCACTTAACACAAGGGTCATTAGAAATCGAATCGGCAAACTGAATTTAAATCTTGAATGAGGCTGTTTGTGTTTTACTTTGTGTTAATGCCCTTGTGCCAGGCATGAATCAATCTGTTCTTTTTCCAGCTATGGGTAAATAGTGGAGGCAGACAGGATTATTTGGCCTAGGTAATGCAACCAGTCTAAAAGAAGGAAATCTCTGAATTCAAACCAGTTGTTTTTAAAAATTGACCTTGTGTCACATCTTGCTCATTGCAAAGGGGTTGGGTAAATATATAGAGAGGAAAAAAAATATCAATTAAAATCAAAAGCACTTGACCAATCAAAAAGGGAAAAAAAAAAAAAAAAAAAAAAAAAAGAGTTCAGACTGGTCTTTTTTTTCTTTAAGATGATTCTGGCATAAAAACTAGAAGCCTAAGAATATCCCAAAGTACACAAAGAGGGAAAACAACAACAAATAGAAATTACAACAGAAAACAACCCCCTGAATGACACTCCATCAATCGTAGCAACAAACGTGCTGTTACCTGCGTATAAAGACTGTATGTTTAACTTTGTTGACACTGGACAACAAGCAAATTAACAATATAAACATTAATCTGCAATGGTACAAAAGTGGAAAGGTCTAAGAACTATTTTAAGAAGACCTCCTTTATCAGGAAAGACTATTAGAAGGTGAGGGTGGGGCAAAACAGGGCAGGTAGAAGAGAGATGATATATAGAGAAACTGGAATGTGGGTTCATCATTCAAGTGAGAGGGGCAAGGAAAAATAAATGGAGAGGTGGCGAGGTAGTGCATAAATTGTCAGGTGTGTCTAAGAGGATAAAAGAAAAAAAAAAGCTGGGGATAAGTCATAGATAGTAATGGTAGGACATTGCATACAGGTAGGTGAAATAAATATTTGAGGATCAAGGGTGATAGGCGGGTACTGGGGTAGTTCATTTTAATTGGACAGTGCAAAATTAACAAGCCAGGAAAATGAGATGAGTCTATATTGAACTGTGCTGTCAAAATGTCAGATAAATAATCAAATAAATAACGCATACCCCACCATATACCTAAAGTTGCGTGAATTCTTAGATGAAGCATTTTAAATTATTATTCATTTTTTGACTAGTATTCTTTTTATTTTAAGAGTTCTTACTTTCCTACTCTCTCTCGACAACAGAAATGCATAAAATCTATTGTGGCATCAAAATGGTTGATCAATTCATAAAACTCATTAAAATACAGAATTGATCTCCCATTTTATACCCAAACCATACCTTTTCCTCATTAATTAAATATTGATCATATATTTTTTAGATTTCCTTTTAATTTTTGGGATCAGCTGTTTTCTGCCATATCAATCTTGTGAATTATATAATGCCAAATTGTGTGTGTGTGTGTGTGTGTGCGCGCGCGCGCGCGCGCAAATAGTAAGTAATATCATTTTTTTTTAAACAAGCCAGAGCTCATATGTTTCCACATAAATGGTTTTATATATATATATATATATATATATATATATATATTGCTATTTAACAGTGGTAATTCTATTTATAAAGTATTCCTACTATTATTTATTTTTTTAACCCACAAATAAAGGATTTCAAGTATAGTGAATCATTAAATAGTTCTATTTGACCCCCCCAACAAACACTATCACTTGAGGTTAGAATGAACCTGGGGGTAATGGCAGTGAGGGGGTACTCCACATTACCCAAAGCTTCAGGACTAGAGCCTCACTTTCTGACAGTTTAGTGTCATATCAAGAACACTTGTTGGTCGGGTTGCAGGGGTGCAATCAGTGTTTTCCACGGCCCCAGCATGTTATATACTCACATAATAAATATGCTTATATACACATGTACATGTTCATGCAGCATCATAACAACACAATAAATAATCAAACAGACGCACAATGATAAAGTCGCAAGAATAAACGACACACGCAGGAAAGAAGACACAGGAAGACTTCTTTATAAAATATTTTACCTCTCACTTTATTTGTAAGGTTTCGAAAAGGGTTACTCAAAGTTTGCGTGTGAGAGGTAGCTGGGGACCGAACATTACTGAAATATTTTGACCCCGAAGTTATGGCCGTCAGCGTTGTGTCTTTCTCGTTCTCCATGGTTGCTCAACCGGACCCTGGAGTAAACTCTTCTGTGTGCTGGCTTTCCCTACTACATCGCGTCTACTTCCGTCTTCCACTGTACTGCTTGCCCTCCTTCTCGCCTATCTCCCACTGTCCTCAATTCGTCGGCCTTATATTACCTTCAAACTCCCACGCAGTAATATAGACACGCCTCAACGCCTACACAACCTCTTCCGATTTCCAGCGACTGGGATGTGTCACTTCCTTCCGGTGCACCACCTTGAATGGCATTTTTGGCCGGGTCAAAAGGTCAAAACATAACAATCCTTCATTAATTATTTTTCAAAATTCCACATGTGGAATTTTCTTCACGTTCGTCTCCATCACCCTCACACATATTTTACAGAATAATTTACAAGGACAATAGATGGCTAAAAACACAAAAAGAATCACTTGAAATACAGCAAATAATATATTACTTAGAAGGCGACCTTCTCTCTATATAACACTTGGCCGGCTAATTATTATCTAAATTTGTCTTACTATATTTGCGTGGTTGGCCATCTTAGCATGTGTGCATCAAGGTACAGTACGGATGCATGCTTTATCCTCTCAACACAACGGGCCCTCCATAATTCCTTGAAGAAATTTCAAAACCCTAAAAGGACCATACTTTGGTCCCATATCCTGGTCACGGCACCAAATCGCACATGTTATATACTCACATAATAAATATGCTTATATACACATGTACATGTTCATGCAGCATCATAACAACACAATAAATAATCAAACAGACGCACAATGATAAAGTCGCAAGAATAAACGACGCACGCAGGAAAGAAGACACAGGAAGACTTCTTTATAAAATATTTTACCTCTCACTTTATTTGTAAGGTTTCGAAAAGGGTTACTCAAAGTTTGCGTGTGAGAGGTAGCTGGGGACCGAACATTACTGAAATATTTTGACCCCGAAGTTATTGCCGTCAGCGTTGTGTTTTTCTTGTTCTCCATGGTTGCTCAACCGGACCCTGGAGTAAACTCTTCTGTGTGCTGGCTTTCCCTACTACATCGGATCTACTTCGTCTTCCTCTGTACTGCTTGCCCTCCTTCTCGCCTATCTCTCACTGTCCTCAATTCGTCGGCCTTATATTACCTTTAAACTCCCATGCAGTAATATAGACACGCCTCAACGCCTACGCAACCTCTTCCAATTTCCAGCGACCGGGATGTGTCACTTCCTTCCGGTGCACCACCTTGAATGGCATTTTTTGCTGAGTCAAAAGGTCAAAACATAACAAGCAGACATTTAGCTAGTTTATTTGGTTTAATGGCATATCAACCTTTGAAGATGAGAAGGTCCACAAAGAGATTTGTATTTTTCAGGACTTATTTATTTTATTCTTACATACATTTATGTTTCCAGCTTGATGCTTTCGTCAGAGAACATGTATAGCACATAGCCTTGTTAATGGGGTATTCAATGAAACTTGAACTCACTCAAATTTGCAGTTTGAACAGTTTTCAGTTAGTTATGGGTTACATTAGCCAGTGCTCATTTGTTTCATAGTTAAATGATTTCTTACAATTTAACAATAATAATTCTATTTAACTATAAACATTTGTTTGCACACAGTTCAAATAATTTCAAATATTGCCATCTCAGTGCAATTGACCACCTTCTAGCACCTTCATGATAAAATAGGGTTGGATACTAGTTTACTATTAGAAAAATTTGAAGAATACACTTGGGACAATCATATTAGGACCTATGTCTTGAGATGACCAGCAGATTGATTGGATCAGGCCTCTTTAACCGCCCATCTAGCCCAGTAAGGGCCAATGGACCACTGACTGTTCAGCCCCCAGGATTTCAGAGTTCAAAGATTTACCCTGCTGAAGATCACTTTTTCAATCAAGAACTGGGATAGTTTGGTTGAAGAAATTTCTTGTAGTGATTCAATTACAATAAATCTTGGAAATTCTTTTATTTCATTTTCTGAATTGCATTCAGAGAGGTTTCATTTGGGTTTTTCATCTGTATTTGTCACATTTTTTTTTTTTTTTTTTTTTTTTTTTTTAAATTATTCGCTAGTTCTGTACTCCACTACCCTTGGTTGAGATGGGGATAAATCAACCAGTATATTCAAGCCTCTGTTAATTTCAAGGTTTTATTAGTCAAAACTTAGTGCTTTAAAGTTAAACAGTGTTTCAAGTCTTCTTTTGACACTGTTGAACCTCAGACACAGGTTTCCAGCACTTCTAGAGCACTTTGTAGAACACAGACGATGACAGGAGACAAGGTTACATTATCATTATTATTATTATTATAAATAACATTCATGCCCAACAAATGAATTTCGGAAAATTCTTACCGAAAACAATAATATTAGAACTACAAAATAAGCAAAACCTACAAATTCTCGAGCCACTACATATTAGGAATATACAACCCAATAGAAACAAATTTGAAAAGTAAATGCTACACAATACAACAGTACAAACGCTCTTCTTCTTACAAAGTAGTAATGTCCATACAAAAGTTACATCACTTTTGTAATACATCCTCCCTTGATGATGGCCTCAAGGTTGGGCAGAAAGGTCTTAGGGAAATGATTAATAATTAACCAATTCCTACCGGATATCATGAGATTGATATGGCAACTCAAAAGGATTAATGAAAAAATATGAAGACAAAAAAATGTCTATAATGTTCAATGAAATATATGCGTGTTTGTGGTTTGTTAAAAATAATAAATTAAATCAAATATAATGACTGAATAAAGGATCAGACAAAGAAAAAATATTCAATTTAAGGAAACATTTTTATAAGCACCACATGATTAAAAATATTTTGGACTTTAACATTTTACACAATACTGTCATTGATTAATGTTTGGACTTAAATTAATACAGCCAGCAATTTCCAATAGTAGTTATATACTTTTTATCCAATATAAAGATATCTTAGTTGCTCAAAGGGAAAAACTTAAGAGATTATCAGCTATTTTTAAGAAAATAGTTTTACAATAAAAACTGTGGCCAACACACACACTCTTTCTCATATATATTTGTGTGTGTGTGTGTGTGTGTGTGTGTGTATCCTTTTTTTTCACCAGGAAATTAAAAATGTAAGTCATCTGAAGAGACGAAGATTATAATATTCTTTGCCGAAATAAATTTATAATGACAATTTAACCAGGTTTAAGTTTTCTTCCAGTTACACACACACACAATTATGATGGAGATTATGTGTGCCACCACTGACATTACAATTTCCTTAGTTATTTACATAATATTATCAATGATTATTAAATAATCACAATTTAATTTTCATTAGCATCTTATTAATGATACCTCTATAAAATCTAGCCAAGTTAAATTTGCCTTAAAACACCTTATACATTCAAAATCCTACAATGTGTGTAATATACCAGTAAGATATAAAAGTTTACATAACATTATATGGTGTAGATAATTTACATTCTTGTTTTAACAAAACTGAGTATAATAAATTATTTGGTGTTATTGATTTCTAATATTGTTTTATTCTCAAATGGATTTAAAACAATCCAATATATAATTTTATAAAGAAATCAATTAAAATAAAGTAACCTTTTTTATTGGCATTCTTATTTAGTTTCCTAGTCTGATTTAATCTATCTTATTACAGTTAACTAGTTGTGACTTGTTTGATATTGATAATATGGTTCCTTCTATTAAGGAAGTTGAGAACTCTCAGAAAGCATTTCTACTCTGCCTAAGTAGACATTTATATATCTGATTACTTATAAAACTATCATTGTTATTTTAACCCACTGAGCCTGGTATACTTGTGGTATTTTCATTCACTTCAACACCTTAGCACTAGTTTACTGATGAGGAGATCATGCTAAAATGGCAGAGAGTAAATTTAACATTGGGAGCTTAAAGCTCAAAGGGTTAAGTTTCATGTAGTAAAAAAAGAAGCATCAACACAATCATCAGACATCCTGAAAGTACTATGAGTAATCACTACTTTTTATACCACTCTGCTCAGGACCATTTAACCAATCTAAATTTTATTGCCAACACTTGCTATATATCAAACCCTCCACTCAGGCAGGATATGACACAAGGTCAATTTTTAAGCGGAGTTTAACAGGTTTGAATTCAGAGTTTTCCTTCTCCTATACTAGTTGCTGCACCAAGGCTGAAGAACCTAGTCTGCCCTACTAATTACCCATAGCTTGAAGGAGAATAATTGGATTCATACCTTTCCCAAGGGTATTAGTGCAATGTGAAGTGCAATCAATCACGTCCAGGATTTGAACTCGTGTCACCGTGTCCATTTCCTACAACGATAACCATTACACCACAGGCATTTTATATAAAATTGCAATAAAGCTGGTCATTCCAACAATAAGCCAAGTAAAACAATCTGCTTTGAAAATACTTGCTCAATGATAAAAATTGCAGAAATTGTTTTAAAAAAAAAAAAAAAAAAAAAAAAAAAAAATCTTGCAAAGTGGACCCTGTTCAACATTCCAACAAATCTTAAATTTCATGCTATACACTCTCTTCAGGCAGGTAGATGGTATTGGCAGCTACAGTAAACTTGGGGGTTAGAAATGCCTACTTGGGCAGAGTATAAATGCTTTCTGAGAGTTCTCAACTTCCTTAATAGAACGAACCATATTATCAATATCAAACAAGCCAGTCTCCTCCAACACACACACACACACACACAATTAAAAAGGAACAACCTGTTTAAGGAATAAATTTTTCATAAAGCGTTCAATGACATCAATGTAAATGCCATATTATTATATACATGACACATACAAGGGTTGTTTAAAAAGTTCTAAATCTCACCAAGATAGAATAGCCTTAGCTGAAAATTTTGTTGAGGCAACACACTAACACTGTTTATCAAACTAGAATAACTAATTCAGATTTATGTCTTAATTTTTGTACAGGTGAAGCCCACACAAAAGGTGAGAAGTGAGCGAAAAATCTGATGAGGATTAGAACTTTTTGAACACTTATTGTGTGCGTGTGTGCGCAAGTGAGAGGTGCGAATGACCTAGCCGTTATTATAGAAAATTGACTCAGCCAATTTAAATCCTAGACAAGGCTGTTTGCATTTCATTTAAGGGAAAAAGCAGGAATCTATTTCTTTCTCAGTTATCGATAAATAGTAGGGTAGACTAGATCTTTAGCTTTGTTAAGACAAATTGGTCGAGAAGGAAAAGACCTGATGATTATTCTTCAGAGAATATAGCACACTGGTACACCTAAAAGGTGTAGCTGACCCTACACAACAACCTCTGAACACTATAAATAAAATCATCTGCATAGGTGGTCTTGTTTATGGCAATTAGTTAAATGGTTGGCACTGATTTGATGAACAAATTATGTTTGTTCATTAGAACTTTAACATTATCTTCAGTGGTTCAATAGTTTTGATTTTAACACATAGTTTGGCTTTGGTAGAAGGTTTTAAGAGCTGTTATTTATTACAGTCAGTTGCTTCAATGAGATAATTATGTCAAAGAAGTGGTTAGTCCAATTCCGGCAATAACTGAAAAGCCATGTTTGAAGTAATTTATTCTATTGAAGTCAAGATGCTGTTGACCAATCTATGCATTTTAAGATGTTTAAAAATAAAGAATTCCAAAGAATATCTATAAGTCCATAAGGGCCAAAGCATATTTTTAGATGTTAAGTTACATTTCTTTCTGGCAGTCTTTTCTCTCATTTGTTTCTTTTATCAATATGGCTACTTGACACTAAAAAAAAAAACCCAAACTGATTCTGCCATTGACATATGTAAACACTTTTGCTACCCAGAATTCTTTGGGTTTTTTTTTTTTGTTTCTTCATCCATTATAACTCTGGGTAAGGCAGGTTAGCATCTATTTTAAATGCCCCCCCTCTTTTCGTTCATTCAAACTACAACACCCCCCTCCAGCTGCATTCTTGGGAATTCCAGGAGTTACATGCATAATTGCTTCAATCTTGATTATAAAATGTAATATGAAAAAAAAAAAAAAAAATCGACAATTTAAAATTTGTGAATTGATAATATGACAAAAATTAAACCTTACAAAGATACGAATAAATGAAATTTAAAAAATGGGAAAATTGAAGATTAAAGTTTGTGAAGAAACAGCTAACTTTTTGTACTTAAATAGATTTATCTTTGTAAAGAGAAAATTTAGGTGAATGGTTTGATTTACAATAAGGCTAACATTGCCAGCTGAAAAGAAGGTCATGGTTGATAACATCAAAATTGAGAATAATCATAAAAACTATCAACAAAACAATTCATTACTGTAGGGGAAAAAAAAAAGATGTTATTAAAGAAATAAAGTTGCAAATGAATAAAGTTATTTTCAATCATTTTTTCCTGCCAATAAGAGATTTTTAAACCAAATATGCAAATTAACTAACCTCAGTAGGAAGAAAAAAATCATTAAGTTAGTCAAGTGATACAACAGATTACGGAGGAATTGTTTCAAGTAGAAAGATGAGGGAGTTTTGATCACACTTATGCATAATTAGAACCCAGCAAAGGACACACACAATATATATATATATATATATATATATATATATATATATATATATATATATATATATATATATATATATGGTTAATATATTTATAATACCAAATTTGGACTCAATATGAAACATCTAAAGCAAATATTAAGACATAAATATATAGATATTCAAGTACTGTTAGAGTTACATCATAATTGAATAGAACCTTGTCGTTTAGAATATATATATATATATATATATATATACACACACACGAAAGTGTATAGGGATGAAAAACACACAGCCTTCAGAAATATTAATCAATATTAAACATTTCAGCGTTTAAATAAACATTAGGGCATCAAAGTTATTAAATGAAATTAATTATTCAGACAGGTGTTGAAAAGTTTAAGAATCCCTAATTTAAAATAATTTGGCTTCATTTATATATAAAAAGGTACAAACACAGTTGAATTCTACAGAAAAAGATAGAAAGTAGAAGATTAACACTAATAAAGATGGATGATATATAATGGAATATTTATAATAGATATGAATTGAACAATATAAATATTAACATAGACTGATGTGATACAGATTTCTTAAATAAATTTTGGAACCCTAATTACATCACAAAAATTTGAAACAGAACAAAACCTATGGAAATTGAATACATAAAACTTTTTCATCTTTTTTGTTTCATTTAATAACTTCTATACTTTGATGAAGGGCTAAACATCAAAACACTTTATGTTTGCAAATATTTCTTTAAAAAAATCCTCTGAAGACCTTGTGTTTTTTTTCATCTCTACATATTTTCATACTGTCAGATTTATGAAAAGTTTTTTCCCCTGATTATATATATATATATATATATATATATATATATATATATATATATATATATACGCACACACTCACACACTAATTCATATACATATATAATTTGTTTTCACACATTTTAAAATGAATGAGTCCACAAATGATTTCAAAACCTTTTTTTTTTTTCAGACTCACACACTCGGGTCATTCAACAAATAAGGTAAATTTCACTGAAGAATAAACATTTTTGTTTTATTTTTTAACAATCTCCATTTTTTAAAACACTTTCTTCCCATCAAAAAAGAATCCTTAGTCATTTGCTCACGCTGTTCTTCATTGCATCATCCCTTGTCTCATTGGGTGCCCCTTTCATATGGCCTTGTGCCACATCTGAGCAAAAAAAAGCTTAGTAAATTTCCATTGCATCATCCCTTGAAAACATTGCCCCCCACACACACAGAAATTCTTTGAGGAGGCCAAATAAGTGGAAATCTGATGGGGGTCAGATTTGGTTTGTAGAGAGGGTGTGGCAGTCATTCCTAACCAAAACTGGATGATGATGATGATTTCCACTATTCTTGCTGCAGGGTAAAAAAGGCTTTATATTGACTTGATAAAACAACAATAACAATTGACCTTACAAAAGTTTGTTGTCAGGCACAATTTTGTGAGCTGTAGCCACAGAAATTCCTCATTGTTCTATAGTAATTCTTCTGTCAACCAAAGAAGTTGTATTTACTGAATCCACCATTTCAGGTCAGCTCACCATAGCAGGCGTGTCTGGCCTATTTTTTTTTTTTTATCTTAAATACCATTTTGATTGTCTTTAAATAATTTAACTCATTTGCAAATATTTTTTTGACAAAAACACGATTCTCTGTACACATCACACATTCTTTTGTAAATTTCACATTGGTTTGCATTTCTCTGAAGTTTAGCAAACCAACTCCAAAGAATAATTACAACTCGGCAGTGAGTTTGATTCTCACGAGGTACCTCATATTGTGATCTTTTGCCAAATCTAAGCTACACTCAACATAAATAATGCAAAGGTACATCATTTACTAACCATTGAACTATAGCCCCACAGTGAAATAAAAGGGTTAACCAATTATTCCTAAAGACCCCACCAATGACTGCATTATGAGTTTGATCTTTATAATTGTAGTCTTGTTGCAGACAAAGCTAATCTTAGTGAGTTACCGCGCTATATATATATATATATATATATATATAAATAAAAGCAGTAACACATCTCTATCACACACTTAAATTATGTTACTAACAGTCATCCAACATTATAGGAAAAAGGCTCCACACCCCCACAGTGCCTCAAGAAAGAAAGAGGTGGGGGTAAGGGAAGGGTGTTAGCGAGATTAAAGCCTGAAAGGTTGTTGTAGGTATGTGGGCCTGTCTTCTGTGCAGTGTGGGATTTTTTTTCTCTACCAATAAATCAATGGACATTTAAAGCCCACCTGCTTTTAAGGCCATTGCTGCAACAATAACACTATACATTGCTCTTTTTGCAGACAGACAATATGAAGGGGGATGGGGGAGCTGAGGAAAGTATAATATACTATTTTTGTTTGTTTATGTCACCAAGACATTAAAAAATAACACTACAATATTGCATTCCAGTACTAATCTCCAGGGTCTCCTCTCCCACAATGTCTTATAGGATATCAATTGCTTTATAATGGTCATATAGTGCCAAATAAGACTTTAATGTCCTTATATAAATTTTTACATCTGAGGTTCTAATTCTGAATATGGTTTATGGCACACTGACTTTTTTTTCATAATAGTTACCCAGTGTGGACATAGGTTTCTTTGTTTAATGGCATATCAACTGTTATGGGTTATTTAATACCAAAAACATTATCATAGAAGAACAATGGGTCAAGATAGAGAAAATTATGTATATATATATATATATATATATATATATATATATATATATATATATATATATATATATATATATATATATATATACACACACACATACATATACACACATATACACACACACACACTTTGCCAGTCAATAGAGGCCAAGTGATAAAACAGTCTGTGCAATACAAATAAATATTTTTTTAAATTTACTCGGGCTAGAGAGAGAGAGAGAAAAAAATGTTTGAATTACAGAGATTTCTATATTCAAACATTAACAAGCTGATAACATTCTATGATTGCTAGTCTGCTTCTATCTTGTATTCTCTCCAGGAAACATACCTAATCGTATTTACACAAAAAAAAAAAAAAAAAAAAAAACGAGGGATATTATATATAAGATGTCCGAATGTAGTTGAAAATGATTTGAAGGCTACTTTTCAATAGCTACTACACCAAGGTGTAGGGGAGGGTGCTATTCCTTTCCCTGGATTGCTCCACTTACCCTTGATCCATACTTTATAATGCCAAGTGTTAACCAAAGAGGCTTCAAGTAGCATTTTCTGAGTCTTTGATATGACTTGACCTGAGAAGTCAGTATTCAATGCTGTACAATAAAGGTTTTATATATATAATAATTTCAAGAAACCTTTACGGTAATGCATTAAATGCTAACTTGTAAAATGAGCAGATTTTAAAAGTTGATTAAACTATATTTTATTTATAGAAGCTGAAAAGGAACAAAAACATTTCTAATACTTAAAACACCTCCAAATATGACACTGACCAATCAAAAACAGAAATATTGAATGGTTTTATAGCATTTTGGCAATTTCTGTACGACCATCTACACACACACTCTCTCTCATCGTGTAGTTTAGCTGGTAAAGTAAATGTTATAAAGAGCAAGGTTTCCCCTAAAACAGAAGGGGTATGTGAATTTGAGTCTCACTGGGAGCATTTTCTTTTCAGTGTCTACTGTTCCTTACTGCTGTAGAGTGATACTCCATGTGATGTTTGATTACAAAAAACCAAGCCAATTTAAATTAAAAAGTTGAAGGATAAGATGAGCGAAAATCATAAATAACAATATATGAGGATAATAGGTTTTAAGTTTAAAACAAGAAATAGAATAAGGCTTCCTTGAATAAAACAAGAAATATTTTTGTTAAATTCTGAGCTTAAACTTTAAATACTCGATAATAATCATGAAGTTGTACTGATAGCCTGTATTCCCTTGAATCTCTCTTGTCATCTGTACCTATCAGCCATCACCCTTGGTAAGTCCTCTAGACGACATCCAGTGTCAGCACAGATCTAATGGATGTAAATTTTTTGTCAGTCAGCCAACACTTGGGTATCTATATGTAATAAGCCAAATGAGAATGTCACGTATGAGTTCATCCTTACTTCTCCAGCATGTCTTGTTCATCTTACTTGAATGATTTGTAAGATAGGAGGTAAGAGGCAGTACAACTGCAGTTTTTAGGGATATTGAATCCAAGACTTGTTTAAAACGGCACATGGCATCCTTATATAGTTCCCATCAAGCTTTTTCTCCAAGAGTTTCATTAAAAGTCTAGGTGGTGCAGTTATACAATAGTACTGACACAGCTACAGTTTGGATGAATTCTCATTTTATTTTATCAGATTTCCATATAGTTGATAACTTATCAATAACAGTTCACGCTTTAACTATGTGCATGTTGACATTGCTTTCAGTAGATGAGATATTGCTACTGAGGTAGTGAACTAAGTAAAGTTGGCAACTGTAGTCAAGGGCAACCCGAAGGCTTCCTTTTCAATAGCTACTACACCAAGGTGTAGGGAAGGGCGCTACTCCTTTCCCTGGATTGTTCCACTTTATCCTTGATACGTACCTTATAATGCTGAGTGTTAAGCAAGGAAATATCAAGTACCATTTTTAAGCCTTTGGTATGACTCGACCTGGGATCGAACCCTGGTCTCCTAGACCATTGGCGAACACTCTACCCACTAGACCAACTAGTTACCATTTAATGAGATGGCACCCTCATTTTTGAACACTTCAACCTAAATATAAAACACACTCACACACATATATAAGTAGACTTTTTTATCCGTAATGCTTTCATTAATTCCCAACCATTGACAATCCATTTCTTGATTTTCAGTGAAAGTCTAAAATAAAATAAGCAATGCATTTTACATTATACATATAATTAAGTTTGAGTTTGAGTTTTGTTTAACGGCATATCAACCCCTGTGGGTCATTTAATGCCAAAAAGGTTATTTTTAATTTCAGTCATTAAAATAGCGGTTCTATAGAGATGTTTGGTTATATCTTACTGAAAAAGTTGCTTTTTTTTTAGAAAATTAAAAATGTTTTCAGGGTTTGTATTCTTAAAGATGTCCCTCAGGTTTCTTGCTTGATAGTATTTAGTGCGGATATGTTTAAGGTTGTTACAATTTAGAAGGATATGTTTGGTTGTGAGTTGTACTTTGCATGATGGGCACACTGGGGCATCCTCCCCTTTTAACAGGTGTGAATGAGTAATGTGGGTGTGCCCAATACGCAATCTGGCAAGTATTACTTCTTCTCTTCTGTTACTTCTGTAGCCTGTTGGCCACTCTCCGATAGCTTCTTGTATTTCATGGAGTTTGTTTTGGGTCTGATTATACATATAATTAGGAAATTAACATTCACAGCCCAAAATGTCAGAGCTTGAGCATGCTCTCAACAGTAAACTCTTTATAAGTTCATAATCAAACTTATATCATTAAATAACATAGAAATAGATTTTTAATGTAATCATTTATGAAATAACTTCTATAGTTATTATTTAATAATAAAAAAATGTCATGCCACTCAATTTAGCATGTATAGACAAGAATTTTTTTTTTTTTTTTTTTAAAAACACATGGACTGTAGTGGTAACCTTATTTCAAAATAAAATTTTAGTGAAACCCCTTGAAATATTTTAAAATTATCTGATAAAATACAACTTAAATAGTTCTTCAATTTGATATGAAATATTATGGAGTTAAGTAGATAGAAAATGCAACTATCATCTTTTAAAGTTGGTGACAAAAATTATAAAAATGAATTAAAATATCACTTTCCAAAACTAGAATATTGATTAATAATGGTTCTTTGTAGACTTTGGTAGGCATTTTATATAAAAAAAAAAATATATATATATATTTATTGGAATTTTTTGTTTGAAGTTGGAAAAATTTCAAAAACACAGAAAAATTTTTTAGACTGCAGGCAGTGATACACTCATTTAAAAATAAAATTTTAGTGAAACCCATAAGATTATTTTTGTGAAATAATAAATCTTCATAAAATAGTAAATCTTCATAATGATGTATCAACCCATTTACACGAGTGAAAATTTCTTGGACGAGTTGTGGAAATCTATTGCAAAATTTTCAAAAATTAGACATCAATTCTTAACATTTAGATGTTGGTTAAAAATATTTTTTGCATTTTTAATTTAAATGTTACAGAAACATTTTTTTTAAAACTCACTTATAATTTTCATTTGAAGTTGGAAAAATTTCCCAATTTAGCTTTGAAAATGGCTAATGAGACATGCTTAACTACTTCACTCACTATAGAATTTGTTATACCTTCTGTTATTGAGAAAATTTTTGCTTATTTGAAAATAAAATACTTAAAATATTTATAAGGGTTAAAAAAATTAAAAGTGAACTTTTCAAATATATAAATTTTACTTTTTGTCTGGTTTTATTGATTAAAAAAAAAAAAAAAAAAAGAAAAAAAAAAAAGAAGAAAAAAGAAAAAAGAAAAATATTAGCCTCAGAATGAATTTTTTTTTTTAAAGAGAAAAAAAAAACTGAATTCCAGAAAATAACTTTTAAAGTTTGTTTTTCTACTAACTTAATTTTCATTTTATTGTCTTTCACAACTGTAGAAAAAGTCAAAAGAAAAAAATATTCTGAACTGATGTATCTTATAGCAGGATCCATAATAGCAAATACTGACTGTTGTCTTCATATATTTGTCACATTTGACTACCATAACTCCTTATAAACATTAAAAAAGTCAAAAAAAGTCAAAAAAAAAAAAAAAAAAAAAAAAAAAAAAAAGAAACAATTTGGACACTTTGTAGTAGAAGAAATGTAGATTGCTTTAATATTTTCCCATGCAAGAACAATTCACTATAAATTAATATTTAATTGCTTGAGCAAACTTAATAGTATGGATACAAAATAAGAAACTAGGCAAAAATAAAATAAGAAAAAGAAGAAAATGAACATGATTTGATAATCTTAAGGCATAAAATGATCCTAAAATATTCAGGGGGGGGGCACTCAATTTTACAAAAAATAATTTAAATATAACAGACTATTATGAAAAATCCTTGCAGAATTTTGGGGTATTTTTATTTGGTTTTTTGTTTATCAAACTCTGAAATTCTTTTTTTTTCGACAATGGGTTTAGAATAGAAATTGCATTATTTTTTTTTAGTATCTTTTATTTTGGTGAGGATTTTCTTATGCTCTGTACTTTTTATATCATTGATTAAAAATATTGTTTTTAATTTTCTTCAATGATTTGAAAATTTGACTTTATTTCACACAAGCTAAAATTATCTTTTTTATCATTTTAAGATAATTGATGTTTGTTTCTTGAACGACGAAGAAAGAGAGAGAGACCGCGATTTCTATATTAAATAGACCGAAATAAATACTTTTTTCCTAGACATGATTTGATAATAGTGGTTTTATTATGCTACTAAAAACTCTAGGTGGTGATAAAGTAAAAACATTTTAAGAGCTACATTCTGTTTGTTTGGTGGTGTTTTATGGCATATCAACTCTTGTGGGTTATTTAATATCAAATCCTATATGTATGATTTGTTAGGGAATAATTTGTAGGTAATATTTTTAAACAAGCCAGAGCTCATTTGGTTGCAGACAGTTAAATAGTTTCAAGTATTGGTTTTTAACACTAATGATTCAATTTATGGAACCCTAACAGGTACTACCACTCCAGGTTAGAATGGACTAGGACGTAATGACAATGACTGAGAACACCACATTCCACAAAGCTCCAGGACTGGAGCCTCACAATCAGATGAAGTTTAGTGTCATATCCAGGACACTCGTTAGAAATAGGGTTTTACACCTCTGCAGACTGATTGGGCTAGGGCACTTTCAGGATAGTGGGGAAACCCTGCTAGACAGGTTAACATTCCATTAAAATCAATCCAGCGAACATGTCAACCTCTTATCTACTAATCCCAAATATACTTGTTTTTATGCATTTGTGAAAAATCTTATGGCCAAACAATTGTCTGTTGTGTCTTCAATGAAATGACCAATTGCATTATTCATAATTGAAAGTATATTTCAAATGTTCTGGTATTCAAAGAATGCAGTGAATGGTTATCACTTAGCAAGCCTGGTTGTGGGAATGCATTTGACACCCATATACTCAATAGGCAATGTGTTAAATTCTTGTGAGCTATTTAATGCCATTTTATGTAAGTCATACTACTAGCATGGATTTCCCTGACTCATTCTCACTATTCATTCTCACCATCCATTGCTTCTGGCAGGTCTTCCAGACTACATCCTGAATCCGTACAGAGCTGTGGTAGGTAAGCTTTTGTTGGTCGGCCCAACACTGGCACATCCATGGGAAGGGCTCCACAAGAGAACGTCACTAATGAGTTCGTCCTTGCTTCTCTAACAGTGTCCTGCATGTCTCATTCATCTTAATCAGATGGTTTTTAGAGACAGGAGATATAGGTGGCTATACAGTTGCAGCTTTGTGGGATGTTGCTTCCAGCTTTTGTTTAATATAACTTGTAGCATTCTTGTGCAGTTCCCATCTAGCTTTTTCTCTATATGCTCTCTCAGTGTGGTGCATCCATAGAGTAGTATTGACACAACTGCTGCTTGGAAGAAATTGCGTTTTACTTTATCAGATAGGTCAGACTTTCATATAATCAATAACCCATGGACAGCAGTTCGACACTGCTACCAAAGTATTTTAACTCATCCACTAATTTCAGAGAACCCCCATTTTTAGTGTGGAAAGGTCTCCTTGATTAAAACACATACTTTGTTGTCTGCATTCACATGGAGGCCAATGCCTTCTGCAGCTTGCTCCTGACTATATATCATTTCATGTGTATTAATAAATTTGTAGAAATAATTATCATTAACTGTTTCTCTCAACGTGATGATCCTCAATCACTGCCTTCTAGCACATAAAAAAAAGGGTTGGGTGTTTGTTTGCCATAAGTTAAATATAAAGAATACAGTTGGGACTTAATCATCTAGGTGCTAGGGTTTGAAATGACCAGTTGATTAATTGGATTGGTCTTCTCTGATTGGTCCTTTATTGGCTTTGACAGGCAAAGAGGAAGTGTTGCAGATCAATCTAGTAGCCAGATCACAGACTCTTAAACCACTAGGATCCTGTTCTCATGTATCATGACTTGCAACCCACAGCCAACTGGACGAGGGGGTGGGGATATGTTACTCCTCTGTAGACATGTAGTAGTTAATGTGTTCTACAGTCCCAGCCAAGTAATTGTTGAGACATTATAGTGGTCAGAATAATGTCCTTTTCTCATATTGTAGCTAATAGAACACAGCCTCCTATAACAGCAGCAATGGCAAAAACCATTGACCACTAAAATTTTATCAAGGAGAAGAGTTTTATTCATTTACTATAGTAACCATAATGATATCATCTGAACGAAATATATAAATGTAGAGAGAAAACAGAATACTGGTCTTTGTCTTATACGGAAAAAAAAAAAATCAACAACTTTGACTTTCAAAGATTTGATTATTGGTGGGATTATTGTTTGTTTTTTTTTAATCTAATTTTGTAGCAAATGTGATACAGTATCAGCCACAAATAAATAGACCCTCCAAAATTGTTTTTTTTTGTTTTTTTAAATTTAAAAGTAAATTTTCTTTGAAAAGAAAAAAGATACCAACACTATTATTTATAGTGGAACATTATACAAAAATATTATTAGGTATTATTACATATCAAACTCTACAGCATTGAACTTTTTATTTTATTTTATAGTGCATACCAGAAAAAACAAAACAAGTAAGCAAACTAGAAAATGTAAAAAGAAATCTAAGTTATACAGTATCACTCATGAATAAGTGACCATGTGTCAGACTATGCCTATTCAATACATGATTGATTTTAACAGCATGTCAATCTATCTAGGGTCATGCCTAGAGACTATTGGATCACTTTTAGTACACATATTTTTGTGTAGTTATAAATACCATTATATAATATCAAGTATTCCAATCTAATACAAATAATTTGCACATAGTTGTAGGCTTTCAAGTATTTTTATCTTATGCTAATAATTTATATACTATTTAATAATAGTTATAGCTTCACAAGTAACTTTTCTTAATACAAATAATTCAGTTATGTGGTAGGAAGTATTCCTATCAAATACTAATAATTTGTTTTTAAACCAGTCTATTTGATCCTTAAATTGACCATAACAGGCACTACCACTCCAGGTCAGATTGGATCTGAGAGTAATGGTATGGAAGGTGGACTCCATATTTTCCAGAGTTCCAGAACTGGAGCCTCATCATCAGATGCAGTTTAGTGTCATAATCAGAATACCACTTTGAAGAAGGGAGTCTTGCCTTTCTTCAAAGGATTCAATCTGCATATTCTAAACCCCACTTACTGGGTGATTCGTAAACGCAGTATCACTTATGAATAAGTAACCATGTGCCAGACTAATTTTTGTAAATACAATATCACCTATAAATAAGTACATCTCTTAAAAAAAATTTCTTCTACACCAAAGATACCAGTACATTATTTATAATGATAAATTATACAATTAAAAAAATGGTTATTATTAGGAATTATTAACCTTTACTGTGTGAGAACTAAGCCTATTTGGTTCCTGCATTTCAAATGCACAAGACTGAATAAACTAGTTTTTGATAGTGGAATATTTTCCAGAATCCTTTTGACAGTATGCAGATTTTATTTTTACTGACCAATACAAAGAGGTTTAAATGTTTTCGTTTTTTGTAGAATTAAAGATGGAGTGAAGAGGGTTAGCAATTCAGTTTTTCCTGTACCACTAACCTATTACGGATGGCTGAAGGTATATCTGATAACCAAAGTCTATACTAAATTCTAGGTCAACTTTCCAATCAGCTAAAATGTACTGCAACCTTACTGCTACAAAGATTGTGTAGCTCACACTTTATTTACCCTAACCCTTTCAAATTCATAGGTTTTGTATAAACACATACCTATTCTACCTAACACACACAAGAAAAACAAACTAAATGCCAGACAAAGCCAACGGAATTATCTTGGTGAAGACCTTGACCTTTTTTATGTCAAACCCTGTCATGAAATGACAGATTACCCTAAGCTAATAAAACTGAGAAGAAACAATGAGATAAACACCGACCCTGAGAGATTACAGTAAATCTGTCTAGAGCAGATTAGGATTAAAGATAATCCAAATAGAGCAGATTTTTTGTTGTTCTTCTTCTTAAAAGGTGAGATGAATTAAACAGAACAGGGTTCCAGACTAACTTTTTTCACCTGTCTCAGATCTGTCCCAAAAAACAATTTTCACCGTCTTGAAAATCAAAATATATTTTCTTTTTTAACTAATAAAAATACCATTGAACAATATTTATGTCAATCTATTTATAGTCTTGTAAATATGGCCTCCATGTTTTGTTCAAGAAACAATGAAACATCAATTAAACGAGGAAGTTTTTTTGTTTTTTTAAATCTTAAGTTAAAAAAATAAAAAAAAAATTTTAAAAAAAATTTAACTTGTGTGAAATAAAGACAAATTTTCAAGTCATTAAAGAATATTGAAAATAAAAAAGTTTTCTTAAGTGATGATACAAAAATTACAGAGTCAAAGAAATGAAACCTAATTATTAAAGTTTAATATCATGTCAAAATTTAAAAATAACCCAAACAAAATAAAATTGTTTTTTGTTTCCCTTTTTTTTTTTTTTAAGATCCAAACCAAAATAAAAAACACAAAAAAATGACATGGCCTCTTCTTTAAACTGTTAAAAAAATTTTTTTTTTAAAAAACCTACATTATTAAAAGATACATGAAAATCTTTCATCCTTTATCAGCAGGTTATACTTATTTGAATTTTTTTTTTATAAATTCACTGTCCCATCGGGTGTCTCTAACAAAAGAGATCAGTGCCCCCCCCCACCAATAAATATTCTAGAGTACCCCCATCCCATTCCCAGACAATGAGACATCATCAATCTGTCAGAGAGTGGCAAAATTGTGGAGGAGAGACCAAAATTCAGATCCACAAAAGATTTTGGAATCCTTAAAAGATCAATTGCAACAAACAAATAGAGAAAAAAAAAAAAAAAAGCACCCCCCCCTCACATGTATAAAAATATCAGTGCATTTTTGCCATATGAAAAGAGAAAATTTTGATTCCGTTTTTTGCTAGCATTTCTTTCATTTCTCTTGCTTTTACACCTTGTAATAATAGTTTTAAATTGTGTGAATTTCTTAGATCAAACATTGACAATTTTTATTCTGTTTTTTGCTAGCATTTCTTTCATTCTTATTTCTTTTATACCTATGAAAATATACATACTTTGTTTATCCAGGTATAAATTCTATTATATTGCTAATTACAATCCTCCAAAATGTATTGACTGTATAGATAAGAAACAAGACTGTCCTTTTGTAACTACTAATATAGCCTTCTTTCTGTACTGACCCAAACTGTCCTTATTACACCCTATTTTACAAGCTTTAAATAACAGATGGTGGTTTTGTCTGAACCATTATAAACATAAGCTTAAACCATTGTTTCTCAACCAGAGACCATATGGTATTTCAAAGGAGGGGGGTATATTGGGAGTAACAGAAATATTTCAATAGATCATACTACTAGTGCACATTATTGGCAATCTTTATATTTATAGGTTATATACAGCTCTGATAACTACTACCACACACATTTTGTCTAACCTTTTTTTTTTTTTTTGATTTCCCAATTTTATTTGCAAAGAAAAATCTTTTGTAAATGGCTAAACACTTTTGTTTTATATAATACAGTTACAATAAATGTAAATAATAAAACCTCCTCCATCATATCAATGCTGGGAGTGGATAAATCTCAAATCAGAAGGATGACAACTTCTGTCATATAATGGTTAGCAAGTTAGAATAGCAGACTATTTACTTCTGGTTTTGTGTTAAACTAAGCTTAGTAAATAACAACTTCATTTCAGCAATGGATGCCTCACACTTGAGGTAATGGTTAATAGATTATTGTTAGTGAATTATATTCTCACTGGTTGCCTCATACTTCTGGCCTTGTGTTAAACTAAGTCAAGCTTAGTAACTGACAGCCTTATGTCAGTAATGGTTGCCTGTCATTTAATGGTTGACAGTTTGACTGAGTGCTCTATACCTTTGGCCTAGTGCCAAACAATGCTAAGTTTAGCAAATGATTATAAAATAAGAAAAAGGTCATATATATATATATAATATATATATATATATATATATATATATATATATATAAATAAATAAAGGTTGCTAAATCACTGGTTTAAACTTTCTTTTTCCTTAAAAAAAAAAATGAAGGAAATAAGAAATAATTGATCAACTGAGAGAATGAGAACAAAATTGATAGAAATAAGGATATAGGTCCAAGCTGTGACCACATTCAGAATTTTCAGAGAAGATACTTCCTACTCCCTTCTATCCCCACCCCCAAGAGAATCATAAATGACTAACCAACCAAAGACAACTGAAATAGTGTGACTAAATAAAATAAAATAAAAAATACTTCATAGAAACCAACAACCAAAAACATGAAATGGTCAGTGAATATTTCAAAGGGCTTTTTAATAATAAAAAATATTAAGAAAAAAGATTATGTAGATATCTTATTACTTTTGAGGAAATAAATAAATAAATTAATTAATTAAACACACACACTGAGAGAGAAGGAGGCAGAGTCAGAGAGAAAGAGAGAGAGAGGAACAAAAAGATAAATCAAGGGAGATATTGGGTAATTTTTTCAGGAATTTCAAAGCAAACCATAAATAGAAAGTATCTGAAGTGAACTATTCTCATTCCATTATCCATTTTCCGAGGATACGATGTATTAATTCAATTTCCTTTATCCCTGCAATACCACAATATGTGATTTCACTACCCAACTCAAAGATTGAACTCACAACTACCAAGTAATCTTCTCACACTTAACCAACACTTATATCAATATGACAATCACATAAGCTAATTTTAAAACCTAGGACCTGTTCTTTGCAGATGAAAGGCTGCCACAGAATATTCAGTTTTATGCTAGGCCTACAGAGGTTTTCAGAGATTAATATGTAAACTGCTTCTTTCAACCTCTTCCTCCTCCAATTTTGCTTTCTATTATTCTGCCTTCATTCAGCAAGAGTTGTTGACTCTTTTCCTACTCGCCATGATTAGCCACCTTCGGCCATCTACAAGGGTATTATCTTGTGTTAGAATTTTAGACTCTTACAACTAATCTGTTTAATTTTACCCTGGGCCAACTGAGACGGTTATCAGAGCCTATCATGATTATTTAAACCCAACTTTTCTAATAAAAGTAAGATGGAACACAGTCATTTTTTAAGAGTACAGTTGGTTTGAATTCAGTTTTCCTTCTCCCAGGCTGGTTGCCTAACCAAGGCTAAAGCACATCAGTCTGCCCTACTATTTAGCCATAGCTGGAGAGACAACAGATGGATTCATGCTTTTTTTTTTTTTTTTTTACAAAGGAATTAGCACAAACTGAAACACATAGCCTCATTTGGGATTTGAACTTGGATTGCTGAATCCATATTTACCAACCCCTCCACTTGGGCAGGATATGACACAAGGTCAATTTTTAAGCGGAGTTTTCCTTCTCTAGACTAGTTGCCTCACCAAGGCTGAAGAACCTAGTCTGCCCTACTATTTTACCCATAACTAGAGGGAGAATAATTGGATTCATACCTTTCCCAAGGGTATTAGTGCTATGTGAAATGCAATCAATCTCGTCCAGGATTTGAACTCTTGTCGCCGTGTCCATTTCCTACGATGATAACAATTACACCACGGACACCTCCATGATTGCTGAATCTATTCCTATGATAATAACTGTTACACTATACACCAAACATGCATCGATTCCTCTAATGTTATTTATTATTGACTTCATTTTGAAAAGGTTGGTAACTACAGCCCAGCCCTCAAAAATTTTTATAACAAAGTTTTATTTGATAGTGACAGGATTTAATTTAAATTTTTTTCCCTTCCTGTGTGAGAAAGAAATGAACTTTATAATCCAACGATAAGAAGCAAACTTATTTATTCATTTTTTAAATAAGTTTCTGTTTTTAATGAACAACAACGATGAACTTGAAGTGATGGAAAAAATATGGAGGTGGATGGCGAAAGAGTAGCCAGTATATCAGTAGGAAGTATAGATGAAGAGGAGGGTGAGAAGGCTAAGTTTATATCAAGTGACTAACTTGAGTGGGTGTAAGCAGAAATAGGCTAAAACAGGGAAGCAGACAAAAATATGAGGTGTGAGGTGGGGTTGCACATGTACAAAAGGTCAGCTGACTTGAATTAACAATATATTGTCAGTAAGCACTGGCCAAAGAGAATGACCAAGAAAAAAAATATCTGGTTGGTTGGTTTTAGGGCATGTCAACTCTTGTTGCATTATTTAATGCCAAAGTAACTATTCAGAAAGATATAACAAAATTCATCAGGTGGTGAGGTTACAATTCTGGAGAGTGTACAGTAACCTTTCACTGTTATTATTCCCAGGTCCATGGACTCAAAATGGTAGTACCAGTTTGAGTCCCATCTATAAGTCAAATAGATCTGTTTAAAACTTATCAATATTTGGTAGGACAGTGTGGCAGAAAAAAAAACCTTTTCAACTACAAAAATGTAAATATGAACACACAACAAATGCAATTCCCTAACCTCTCGGTGTAAACTAACCCTAGATTGATTGACATGCCATTAAAATCTATCAACTCTAGCTTCAAGTATCCTATTTTCTGGTTTATAAGTCACATGGCTTATAAAAAGGTATTTAACAAGCCTACTGCTTATAACAAACCTTTTCAAGCCCTATAAGCTATTAGGAATTTCAGTAGATGTCCCTAAAGTCATAATATCACTATATATGGTTTCAATTAATAATAATCTTTAGTAAACAATTATAACTTCAAGTGACTATTAATACAAATAATTTTCATGAAACCAGACAACTGTGAAAAGTTATTTGTAACCGTTTGCAATTGATTATTAAAGTACAATAGTTATTTGATGATAATAAATAAGACTGCAGCATTAAATAACCCAAGAAGGGTTGATATACCATAAAACTAATCAACCAGGTTTTTGGTAAAATTCATGAGCATATATTCCAATATAGATAAGTTGGATATCAGCCCTTGGATGTTTTTGCACAAATGGAAGTTCCTTCTGTGAAATGTTCTCCCTCTTTTGGAAAGCTTATATAACAGTGTCGTGGTAGAGTGTTTCCCAATGGCCAGGGAGACCAGGATTCAATCTCAGGTTGAGTCATACCAAATACTCAGAAAATGGTACTTGATACCTCCTTGCTTAACACTGAGCATTATAAAGTATGTTTCAAGGGTAAAGTGGAGCAATCCAGGGAAAGGAGTAGCACCCTTCCCTAAACCTTGGCGTAGTAGCTATTGAAAAGGGAGCTTTCAGGTAGCTCTCGACTACGGTCACCAACTTTACTTATATAACAGTGTAGGAGGATTCCAGCCAAGCCATGATTGGCTAACACAACATTGCTGCAGTGCCATATATGTTTCACTAACTCCAAACAGTCAATTATCAAAGGAGGATAACTTAGTTGTTCATTAATATAACTCACCAGCGCCACCTGGAAGACATTACTCCAAACAACCAATTACTAAAAGGGAATTTAATTCAACAAGGTAGATAACTAAGTGGTGATGAAGAGCAATGTAAAATTATGGATGAAAGAAAATACCACTCAAAACTATTGATATTACTTTTTGCCTTATACTTTTAAGAAAAGAATTAAAAGAATTATGATAGGACTCATCCCTATACAATTGTACTCGTTACTAGCATGTCACAATTGTAGAGTTTTGTTAGCTCAAAGTATCTTCTCAGTTATTCATACCATAGAAACCAAGAATATAAGAGGAAATGGACCTGGCCAAATAATTCCTACAACCCATGAAAAGAAAAAAGAAAGACAAGCAATAAAAAAAAAAAATAAAATAAAATCAAAAAAAAAAAAAAATCAATCAAGAGAATTGAAAGCAAAATTATATCAAATACCTTGCACTCGTTATTGCGATCTAATTCAGGACACAACACTTACCTGAAAAAAAGAAAGCAAAAATATTTTGAGAATAATTGTTAAGTTGACAAGGTCAGAAAATAAAAATAAGAGAAATACAAGATTATAATCTTATTTCAAAACACCATTTTCTAAAAAGGAACAAACAAAACAATTCTATATATTCTTGAAGATATTATACAAGACTAATTGAATAATAAAAGAAATTTAAAAAAATAAAAATAAAAACTCAACTGAAAAACACACATGTCAAATGACAACAATGTGCAACTTTGAGTCATGGATTTTTAAAATCTTTTGTTTTCTTATCCAATTTTATACTGATTAAAAAGGCATAAATTAATCTGTTTTCTATCAGCTTTTGATAAATATAAGGGCAGATTAGGTTCTTTACCCTCGGTTTGGCAACCACTCTTGGAGAAAGAAAGAAAAAAAAAAAAAAAAACTGAATTCAAACTCACTACATTTGTGAAATGATAAGTTCAGCTTGTTAAAAATTACATCATCGTTTTCTTGGCAAGTAAAAAGGTAAAAACATTATTTGCATACAAATTTCATCTTGTTTTTTTTCTCTCACCTTGTCCAAACATCAAAGAAAAATATTGTTTGCCATTTCTATTTACAGACAGGAAATCCAGGTTTGCCAAATATTAAAAGAAAAAGTTAAAATGAAGAATTCTGAACTCCAGGAAATACAAGATGAGAAAAAGAACCATCAAAATAGGAAGAGAAATTATTTTAAGATCAACACAAACACCAGTGCCAAGGTTTTCAATTTTGCATGCAGTAGGAAAAAAAAAATTCACGCAGCAAATTTGTGAAGATACAACAAACTTTTCGAGGTGCATGCTCGTCGATAGGGTTATAGTCATACAGAATGATACAAGTTCAAATCAGGGTTGAAACTATTTAGGTTTCACTTGACACTACTGCTCTTGAGAAAGGTATAAACAATGTGTTCTTCCCCTACCAAGCATGGATAAATATTAAGGCAGACTGGGTCCTTCCGCCTTGGTTAGGCAACAAATTTAAGCAAAGGAAATCAAGCTGTATGTATTTCCAAACAGCACCGCACAAGCAGGATGTAACAAAAGGTCAATTTTATAAGTGGCGTTTAGTAGGTTTGAATTCAGAATTTTCCTTCTCTTAGACTGGTTGCCTAACCAAGGCTAAAAAACTCAATTTGCCCTACTATTTACCCATAGCTGGAGTGAAAATAATTGGATTCATGCCTTTCCCAAGGGTATTAGTGCTATGTTAAATGCAATCAGCCTTGTCCGGGATTTGAACTCATGTCGCCGTGTCTATTTCCTATGACAATAACCACTGCACCACGGGCATCTCAACCAAGTTGTGCTCTACTTAAAAATTGACCTTGTGTTGCAATCCTGACTGTGGCAGAGGGGTTGGGAAAATACAGAAATGAACTTAACTGTTAAAACTTTATATCTGCAACACAGACACACCCAAATGAGCAATATTCATTGCCATTTGACAAGATGTTGGGATCAAGAGATTTTCAGGTTACTCCATTAATGCTAACATTGATATTTTCTTGAGCCTGACAAGGAAGTTTGTGATTGTATAGAAATAACATTTCTTACTGTGTGTGTGTGTGTGTATATATATATATATATATATATATATATATATATATATATATATATATATATATATATATATATGTGTGTGTGTGTGTGTATAACTCTTACACACACACACATTCAATAAAGAAGGTGAATTTTGCTTGAGGAGTAGGTAATAGGAAGCATAGTTTACAGTTGTACTTTTTTTTTCAAAGAAATCAATAATGATGGGTCACCCAGAAGATTGACAACATGAACTTCTTTACTAAAGCATCAGTTTGTTTCCACTCCAACTGTTTTTTGAATTCAAGTTCATAGTGATAAACATCACATGGTTTGCATTTCTCAGCCACCAAAAAATTGATAACAAGCCTCTGATTTGCTGCCACCATTTTGAATAGCCTCAAAACGAGTGAGATTAAAATAATTTTTGTTATAAACCAATTCAAAACAATGCAGAGTTTACACTTCTATGGAAAAGTTAACATCTTTGCTAGAGATTTAAAAAAGAATTTTTTTATAGGAATTTGGAAATTTTTTAAAATCATTTATTATGTCACGTGATAGCTCACGGAGATGAAGAGGTAAGACTGATACTATTCTCCCGTGTTGAATTAGCACTATCTAGCAGTCAAAAAGTGACCGTTAAGAGAGAATGTGGGTCACAGAGGGGATAAACAGATGTTGGTACTTAGTGACCTCAGGTCGCCGGACATCGGAAGGGGAAAGAGAGAGAAGCCAAATGATTGGCTGGGACCCCAAAACGGAAGTGGGGCTCCCTTCCCCTCAGCGGAAGTAAATAGGAAGAAGCTAGTTTTTGAGCAGGGTTCATAGCGGGCAGACGGACCATAGCCATTTTACTCCGGGTTGAAGACAAAAGATTAACTGAGACATGAGAGACACGAGTTCCTCAAGCCAGTACTAAAAACAGAACAAAGTCTAGTAGCCCGTGAAAGAAGAAAATTCTCCAGTGGAACCCCGTCGAAAATAAGATAAGTAACTTTGGCGACATTTTTCCTTTATACCCAAATTTCGTTTACCATTCTCTCTCTCTCTCTCTCTCAATTCGAAAAAGGATAAAAGCCAAGAAAAGACATTGATATTCGTGGACTGTCCAATTATATGTTTTGACACTCTGAACGTATATATATAAGTAGTAAAGGATTTTATGTATTTTCATTTTACTATGTGGTCTATGTTGTTACTTCATGCTTTCTTTTCAGCTCCTATTCGCCTTATGTTATCTTGCTTAGAATTGTCCTATTAATTCCTAAAGTATCACATGGGAAACCGGAGTTGCCGACTACTACAATATTAATATTATTACGACTAAAACCTGTAGGCCCATACTCTTCTATTGTCTAAGGGGAAGAAGTTTAGCGGCCTGGTGGGTGTGTGATAGTGTGAAATTTGGAACCCCTTTGCCAGCAGTGGTCAGTCTGGCCCTAAATTATTCCCTCACGTAATATGCCAGTTCTCATATGCCTGAGAGAAAAACTCTGAACAGGACTTATTCTGTAGGGGATCAAGTGCCAACCTGCCCCGTCTTCACACGTGCGAAAATAAACTCCCGTTTTGGGATTTTAGTCAATTTGCCGTCACAATTATATTAAATAAAATGTCATTTGTTATGGTTTGCAATCTACAATCTAGTTTAGAAAATATTTTGATTAAAAAACAGCAAAACTATTTAAAGTAAATTTATTAATAATCAATAAAAACTAAAAACTATTTATTTCTAATTTAACTAAAAAGAGAAAAGTTGAAAAAGACAAAAGCTGAGCCTTTGTTTGATAATATCATTTGAAAGAAAATGCAAAAGATTCAACTGTGTTGTTTATTATAAATATTAACATTTCAGACTCATTAAAACAACATTTGGTTTCTAAATTGTTTTATTAATGCATTTCTGTCATCACAAATTTTGAAATCTTGGATAAATAAGTTTTTTTTCAATGAACTTGAAGTCTCACCTATATAGTTTTTATTGCAACCTGTATACGTGATTGAATAATTCAATATGATTCTTATTAATTATGTTACGTATTGTTTCAGATTTTATCTTTTTTGAAAAGAAAAGGAAAAAAAAAAAAAATTCAAAACACTAATTTCATTAACTTTTTCTTTTTCAAATGGAACTCTATTAACCATAGGATGTTAAGAATTTTTTCACTTGAAAATAATTTTCAGATGAAGCATTCTAACATCGTACAGACAATCATTTAACAAAATATTGAAATGTTAAATGTTGGCATATCATAATGTATAAATACATCGTCTGAATATATATGATGGCTGTCCTCTTGGTTTCGAGCGTGACCACCTCCTTCCTCTCATGTCCTCCCCCCTACTCCACTCCCTTAAATTGTATGTGTTTGTAAGTGACTCTTCAAGCCAGCCAAACTGTGACAGATTTTGCCACAGAATTGGCACAACTGATCAGTTTTGTTTGCAGTGACATTATTTGGGTGCAAGATAGATTTTACACATTTATGCAGATGGCTTTTGAAACCAGCAAGAGATAAGCACAATTTCCCACATATGTCACAGCGTGGTGACTTGGTGCAAATTTTACACTGCCCGTTGTTTCTGATTGTAGAGATCATAAAAAAGATCAGTTGAAAACACTTGGATGTCAAAAAACTTTTCATTCAACAAATGGATATGCTAAATTATCAGTCCACTTTTCATCACTTTTTTCTTTTTGTGATATGAAGTTCATTAAAAACTTTTCCTCACATTTGTCCAGGTGATGACATAAGGTCAAAACTAGCTGAGAATAATTAACTACAAAGAAATATACCTATTTGTCTCATCACTTTTGTTCAAGCCCCCCCCCCCAAAAAAAAAAAATATTCAAATGATGTATTAATGTTAAAGAGAACAAAATTTTTGCATACAAAAAAAAAAAAAAAAAAAAAAAAAAAAAAAATTTTTTTTTTCTTTTTTTCTGATGAAACATCAACACTTGTACTGATTTGCAGATGGTCAGATAAACTTAAAATGTTCGCAATGTTTACATAATCATTTCAATATTTGGTTTTTATTTTATATTCTCAAATTCCATTTTTATTATGTTTTATATATATATATATATATATATATATATATATATATATATATATTTTTTTTTTGGGGGGGGCTATTCATCACTGTCACAAAAGGGAAAAACATTGACATAAAAGTCAAAATGAAAAATAAAGAAAAAAAAAACAAAACAAAACAACAACATACATACATACACACACACTTTATATCTGCAAACCAGATATAACCAGCACATTCACTGCTGTTTGACAAAACGCACATTATCAGTCAAGATATTGTGATGGGAGGATTTTCACAATTTAACTTTGATAATGTTTACACAAAAAATTTTTTTCAATAAAAAAAAAAAAAAAAAAAAAAAAAAATCAGCCCCTCTCATCATAGCATCAAGTGAGGCTTTTAAAATGAAAATTTCTTTATAAGGAGTGTAATCAAGTAAAAATTTTGAGAAATTGTTCTCGAATCTGATCTGGATCTTTGGGATTTTCCAAAGAGAATTGAACAAAATTCCTGATTGATGAAGTGATTTATTTAACTAGGGACAAAAAAGTATTGGGGCATCTAGGGAAAAAAAAATCAAGCTAAATAATAATAATGATCTGCTAGCCAAATCCACAAGACATACCCCACTCAAGGTAACCCCTAATCACCAATTGTCATAGCATTGTATTCATAAAAGTTTGATTAAGGCATTGAAAAAAGAAGTTTGTTTAGGCTTTTTTGTAGCCACTGACCTATATTTGTTCAAGAGAAAAAAAAAACCCATCTATGACTTAATTAAACACTAACACACAAAAAGTGCTCAGTATCAGTGATAGAGCATATCTAAGTAAGGATAACATAGCTACAAAGCCAGTGGCACTTAGTGACTTTTAGTTTCTTAACTATGAGATCATCTGACCAAGTGGCTCCCAGGTGGTGGGTATCCTGTTATATACTGTAGTGTGGGACATGATGGGAAGTTTGTTAAGCATTCTGGGAAGGGCAATCTAATTCATGTGAGATTATTCACGGGTTTATATTAGTTTTGTGACATATTGACTTATTAACTATGCTTCATTTATAATTTTCTTGCGTTTTTTATTTTATTTATTATTTTTATACTTTTATCATTTTTTATCTATTAGTCTTTAGGATTTATTTTCTTTTTAAATTGCACTTTTTTTATAACTATTTGTTTGCAGTTTTATAGTTTCAAGTATTCCTATCTAATACTAATAATTTATACAAAGTTATACAGTTTCAAGTAATTAACAATAATAATAATCCTTAGTAAATAATTAAAACTTCAACTAACAATTCTTAATACAAATAATTTGCATGCAGGTAAATGGCAGGTAGTATTCCTATCAAACAACTAAATTTCAAAAAGATCTTGATCCATAGATGAAACCCTCATATGTACAACCACTCCAGGTCAGAGTGCACCTGGGAATAATAACAATGAAGAAGTAGTTCATATTCCCCCAGAGCTTCAAAACTACAACTTTACTGTCAGATGAAACAAGTTAAGAAATAAATAACTATAAAAGAAATATTCTTATTTGTCTAATCACTTAGTTTTTGTTTCTTCCTCATATATATATAAGCCACTGAAATAAGTAGACCAGTTCATATATCTCTGCTGCAATATCTCCTCTATTGAAAGTGATGTCAACACATGCATACAAAAAGGCGGGGACTGCTTTTGACAGGTTATTGATTCTATGGAAATCTGATCTCTGATAAAAATGGGATTTCTTCCAAGATGTGGTTGTGTTAATACTATTGAATGGATGTACCACCTGGACACAAACAAAATGAAGAAAAAGCTAGATGGGAACCAAAGAAGGATGCTACATGCTGTTTTGAATAAATCCTGGAAACAGCACCCCACAAAAAAGCAGCTGTATGGACAAGACATGCTGGACAGTATGAATGAAGTAAGAATGAACTCATAAGCAATGTCCTCTTATGAATTCCTATATATGGACATCTCAGGGTGGGCCAAACAGCAAGGATTTATATCAGTTCTGCACAGACACTGAATGCTGTCTAGAGGACCTGCCAGGAGTGATAGATGATAGGAACAAATGGCAAGAGAGAATCAGCAAAACTTGATCATGATTTTTGCTTGACTATTTATAACTAGTCAATAAGGGAAAAAAATTGACATACAAGCAAGCAAAAGAATTTTTTAAAAATCCATATTGATCAGGAGAGTTAGCATAAAAAAACTTAAAAAATACAAATTAATTATTTCTAAAAGTCTCACATCCTTATTTACTTACCCCACCCCCACACCACAAGAAAGACACGACACCATTTTTTCAAAGTGGAGTACAGCTGGTTTGAATTCAGTTTTCCTTCTCGTACATTGGTTGCCATACTAGGGTTAAAGAGTCCAGTTTACTCAACTATTTACCCATAGATTGAGAGAGAATAGTTGAATACATGGTTTTCCCAAGAGTATTATTGTTAAGTGAAATTTAAAGAGCCTTGACCAGGATTTGAACTAAAATAGCTGTGTCCACATTCCATGATGATAACTAATATGCCACAAGCAAAACCTTCACACAGGTAATCTGATTTTATGACAATTCTTTTTTCAATTCTGTGAAGATCACCATACAGGTATGATACTTAACAATTTGTATCTTTATATATATATATATATATATATATATATATATATATATATATATATATAAATAAATAAAAACACACACACACAAATCATCTACTTTGTAAGATCCAGATGTGCACCCCCCTTCCATAGGCATTTCTTTGATTTAAAAGGTTTTTCATAAAATCAAAGCATAAATACTGACATGAAACATTTTCTTTGCATATTGGCTATCAAAAGAAAATCTCGGATATCAAAAACAATTGGTCTTTACAGTGAAACTTTATCAAATCAAAAAGCTGAACAAGTCGGCCAACGAAAATTCAGCTGAAAACGGTAAACATTATCTATCCCAAGATTTTCTTGAACACCTTCCCTCTCAAAGTTTTATATATCAGAGAGAGAAGGAATATCTATAAAGAGTGTTCAGTATCAGTGAGTGAGCATGCATTATATATATATATATGTATATATATGTATATATGTATATGTATATATATATATATCATATAAAAATAAAATCAAGAAAATGAGGACTGTGAATATCCAAAGTATATAAGTTTAAAAAACAAGAAATTCAGAAATGTTATATATATATATATATATATACACACACACACGAGATGTATATTTTGCTCTGCAGGTATATTTTATATTAAATAGCCGTGCATTGCACACTCATTCTTTGGATATTCAGTCCTTATTTACTTGATTTTATTTATATATAAAAATCAGGAGAGCATAAAGACAGAGTCAATTATGCTTGTTCTGACAATCACCAAGCGCCATTAACTTTATTGGATGGTTTGTTTAATGACATACCAACTCCTGATGGGTTATCTAATGCCAAAATTTGACTCATTTGTAAATAATCATAATCAGAACATTTTAAATATCCCATTGTACTTTTTTTAATTGCCCCTTTTTGTCTTTAATCCTTGAATAATACAGTTCCAAGTATCCCTAATTGATACTTATAATTTTCAGATAGATCTATTTCACCCATAAATGGGACCTTAACAAGAACTTTGGGTCAAGGGAGATCTGGGAGCAATGGAAATGAAGAAGTTCTCTAGACTCCCTAGATCTCTGGAATTAAAGCGTCACAAATCAATTTAATGCCATACCTAGAACACTCCTTTGGGGGGCGGGGGGTCTTAGACCTCTGCAGGGAATACCATATTTCAAAGCTATGCTGACAGAATGGATCTTAGTATAAAAAGTTCAGAACATAAAAAATCTGACAGGAGTTTCAACAGTAATTTGACCAATGAAACACTTGAAAAAAAAAAAAAAATTGGTTGAATGCCTAGGGGAAGGTTTGGAAAAAATGTTTATTTCATTGTTTTTTGTTTTGTTTTCCTTCTTGGAAAATACAATTTCAGATTTTTTTCTATTTTTTGAACACGCCTTGTATTGAGTAAATTTCCTCCAAAAGAATCTACCTTCAGTCTCCATCCCATTAAGTGATAACGTGCGGTTCATATCATTGACAAATGTCACCCAATATCATCAAGTCCACAACATTCAAAACATACAAAATAATTAATCATCAAAGTGATTTCCTTTGAACAATCAATTTATTTTCAGATTGGCTGTGCTAATTAATCAATACAGAAAACAGGTCATCAAATTACCAAGAAAAGACAAAAGTAGAAAAGACCGAGGGTAAAGCTGTTTAATAAGCAAAAGAGAGTAAGTACCACAATGCAAAGGGGGGGGGATGAGATATGCCATTCCCAACCAACATACCTGATCAGGTAAAACATTTACAAGGTGCCTTAAAACCATATTAGTGAAGATATTCAAGTAATCACAGAATAAGGGATTACCTGTTCATTTTAAGGTATTCAAAGCAAGTCATTTTCTTTATAGTGTCCACAGGAAAATGATTATTTCTGCTAATCTTATTGACTCCTTGATTGGATTTCTTTGTTTAAATGGCATATCAATCTTTATGGGTTACTTAATGCCAAAGTCATCCTCATAGAAAAACAGCAGTAACACTATATAACCCATAGCTGAGTGGATAATAGGGTTCATACCCCCCCCAAGGACATTAATCCAAAAAAGGAACATAGTAATTTGACAAAGAGTTTCAACTTGCTTACTTTGATGCTGCAGTTCAAGACTTCAGTCATTACAGCATAGAAACTCCCCTCTGTTGACTCCTTGAGGAGTAGAGGGCAGCAGCTGCACACTGATGCGATTGCAGTTTCCATTGTAAGTGGATTTTTATAGATGGAAGTTGATAGCTTCATGCCCACTAGTTTTGAATTGTATTTTTTTCCCCCTTCTTTTAGACTTGTTTGCCTCCCCACAAGGCTAGAGAACCTAGAATGCCTAACTATTTACCCATTTTTTGTTTTGAAAGAGAAGAAATGGATTAATAACTTTCCAAAAGGTATTAACATGGAATGAACTGAAACTAACCTTGCCTAGGATTTGAACTCAAGACACCAAGTTTATTTTCTTTTATGATAACTGTTATATCACATGCCTATCATAATGACATGCCACTAGCAAAGATTTCCCTGACCCTCTCTTGCCATTCGTCTATTGTCCATTGCTTTTGGCAAGTCTTCCAGGCTACATCATCTATCTGTACAGAGCTGTTGTAGATAAGTTCTAGCAGTGGACAAGTTCACCTACCTTGGAAGCAGCGTCTCATCTACTGAAAATGATATCGATACGCAACTAACAACAGTTTTCGATAGGCTATTAGTGATATGGAAGTCAGACCTATCCGATAAAATAAAATGCAATTTTTCCCAATAGCGGTGGTGTCAATACTACTATATGGATGTACCAAATGGACGCTAAGTGTATAGAGAAAAAGCTTGACAGCAATTGCACAAGAATGTTACGAGGTATATTGAACAAATCCTAGAGGCAACAACCCACACAAACAGCTGTATGGCCACTTACCACCCATCTTGAAAACCATCCAATATAGATTAACAAGACATGCAGGACACTGCTAGAGAAGTAAGGACAAAATCATAAGCGATGTACTCCAATGGACACCTTCACATGGAGGAGCAAGTGTTAGACAACCAACTAGAACATGCCTATAAAGATTCAAATATTGTTTAATTCATAACATTCCTCCACCTTTCCTCCTTCCCTACAAACTATCTACTAACCATTTATTCTGGAGGATGTATCAAGAGTGATGGCTGATAGGGATGGATGGAGGGTGAGAATCAAGAGAATCTGTACAATCATCACAAATTGATGATTCCTGTTAAATTATTAGAAAAATTATATATTGTTGTTTTCAAAGGATGATTGATGGATTTTAACATTTCAGTTTGTCAAGGTTATTTTATGCTCAGAGGTTAGGGAATTGTGTACATTGTAAGATTTTTTTTTGGCACATAGTTATATCAAATATTCCTATTTAATACAAATAATTTGCACACAGTTAAATGGTTTCAAGTAAATAATAATAATCCTTAGTAAATAATTAGAGCTTCAAGTAACTATTCTTAATACAAATAATTTGCACACAGTTATATGGTTTCAAGTAAATAATAATAATAACAATCCTTATTAAACAATTAGAGCTTCAAGTAACTATTCTTAATACAATTTACAATTATCAAGTGAAAACACTGACCTTGTATCACATCAAATATTCCTATTTAATAATAATTTGTAACCAGCTGTAGGATTTCAAGCACTCTCATCAAATACTAATAATTTACACACAATTACATGGTTTTATGCAACCATTTCTATTCAATATGGTTTCAAGTTACTAATAATTACAATCCTAAGTAAACAATTATAATGTCAAGTAACAATTCTTAATAGAAATAATTGGCACATAGTTATATGGTTTCAAATACTCCAATTCAATACAAATAATTTTCAAACAAATGTATTTGACCCATCGATAGGTCTCTAACAGGTACTACTACTTGAGGTGAGAGTGGACCTGAGAGTAATGGTAATGAAGGAATACTCCACACTACCCAAAGCTACAGAATTAGAGCCTAATCACCAGATTCAATTTAGAATCATACCCAGGACATTTTTTTGGTGGGGTGGGACAGGAGTACCTTTATGCAGGGGGTACAGCCAGTGTATTTTAAGTTTTGCTAACAGAGCAGTTCAGTGGATGAATCTTTTCCAGTTTATATCATAACTTTATGTAATAAAACTATGGGTATCCATAGTGGAAGAAATTCTAAATTTAGTATAGATTTAGATACCGTGAGATGCCAAGCTCATCTGATATTCTCTGAGGCCCTAGTCATCAGATTTGCTTCTACGGCTTGGAGCACAGCCTCGGAATCTACCTGACTTTGATTAATCAACAAGGTTCTTGAAACCCTAACAAAATTTCTTGAACCATCTGGTTACTATGATCATGTGTGCCTTTATTTTTCACACAAATGTTTGTTTTTTTTGTTGCTTCTGCAGCACAACAGCCCAATTCTAACTTATTCTTTATAAGTTCCAGAATTCGACTATGCAGCACATTCATCTGTATAACTTTCAAATCCTGCACATAGTGATGCAATTGCACTACGTATCAGCACACCAACTACCACAATACTACTAAGAGTGAGTACCTTCCTTGCTTGAATTGTTTCAGTTTTCCACAATATATACGCACTACTAACTAGCATGTATCAAAGTATTGTAAAACTTTTGACTCACCTTAGTAATTCAGTTATAATATTAAATCCGTTTTGGTTTATAGTAGACGTCCACAGTAAAAACAAGATTTCTGAACATTTGTATAGTTGAGTATATGATAAGATAAACGACAACAGAGACAAGATGTCCTGTGGAGGCAGGTAAAAGTATATGTACAGGTAGATAAATATAGCAGAGAAGGGAGGGAAGTAGGATGTCATTTCAATGGATGATATACACCTGGCTCAGGTGACTCAGCTTTGTCAATCACATATACAGTTATTACCACCCCCACCAAAACCTCTACGCTATATCTATCTGTGCATCACCTCCCACTCTGTATCTACCTCTACTCTCCTTCCTTACTTCTCACATTTTCTTAGTTCCTCTCTTTCTCAGCACCTTTTGAAGAAAGAAAAAAAAAAAAAAAAAAAAAAAAAAGTCTTTTTCCATGAACATGCTTTTCTTTTTTTATCTTTCTTTCTTTCCCTCCTGCCAATCTCTTCTTTTCTGTCACCATTATCTCCACCCACACCCAATTCCATCACTGCTTACTATTCTCTTCAAGGACAAAGCCAAAATTTAGATAGGTTGTCTTGCACCAGTTTTTTGAGGCACAGATATAAACCCTATCACCAAGATGAATTACCCATATATACCACACCCCACCCAATGAGAAGTCCTTCAACTGCAATGCCTGTCCCAGATGTTATCATCTTTTGACTTGGAAAATGATTGTACCATTTTGCAAGAAAGAGAATCCACTTTTTTTTTCTTTAAAATCATCTCAGAAAACTGTTCAAGTAAAAGAACTCTGCATTAAAACCAAAGCATAAACCTTTTTCTTTTCTTTTTCAAGCCAAATTTAACTTTCAAGTCACCAATCTTCCTAACTGCACAAGTGAATTAATCTTACATATAAATACAAGGAGTTGAAAAGTTCTAAGCCTGACAAACAAATGTACACACTCTTAAAAATTAATTAACCAACAGATAAACACACTTGGCACCGTTTCTTTAACGATACCACAAAAACATTTTTTAAAGGAATAAATAAATAAATGAATAAAGAAAAAATATTAAAAATTTTTTTTAATTTCCTTCTGACAGAAGGATTGATTTATTTTAACAGCATGTCAACCCTATATCAGATTAATTAATTTTAATGGCATTTCAATGCATCTAGGGTTTTTTTTATGCTTAGAGGTTAGGGAATTGCATTCATTGTACTTTTATATTTACGTACTTTGTGTAGTTGTTAAAGACTTGTACAAAAGTTATCAAGTATTCCCATTTGAAACATAATTTGCATACAGTTCTATGGTTGCAAGTATTTCTATCTAATACTAATAACTATATGGTTTCAAGTAATTATTTCTATTTAATAATTTTCATTTTTTTTGCACATAGTTATGACATTAAAGTAACTAATAATAATAATAATCTTGAGTAAACTGTTTTTTAGTTATGTGGCATTAAGTATTCCTATTAAATACAAATAATTTTCAAATATATCTACTTGACCCATCAATGAGACCCTAACAGGTATTACTACTCCAGGTCAGAGTGGACCTGGGAGTAATGGCAATAAAAGGTAACTCCACACTCCCCAGGATTGAAGCTTCACCATTAGATGCAGTTTAGGACTATAGATACTTTTTTTCCTATGGGGTGGGGATATCACCTGTCTGCAAGGGATGCAGTTAGCCTATTGTAAGCCCCCCATCAATAGGACAACCCTATATCAGAACCATGAATCCCAACGCATCTGACTGTAAACTAACCAGCCAATCTGAGTTCTTAGCAACAAAAACCTTCCATAGTATTTTTCATATTTTCATCATCTTGCTCCCTCATTTCTTGTCTTTGTAGATGACTATATTTGGTCATTTCCAATAGATTATGGGACATTTTCATATCTAATTGAGGATCTTACATCAGGTTTTTTGTTTTTGTTTTATTACTATTGGAATTCTACAGTTTAATTAGAAACAATCACCAAAGACTTTATATAATTGTGAGAAATCAAATAGGACTATTTCTTTAATGCTTTTTTTAAAAATTGTTCTCAACTAGTTTTGACCTCAAGTCATCTTCATAAGTAGTTTTTTTTTTCTGCTAAAGTGATTATAGCTATTTGTTTCTTGAATAGAAATATCAAAACAAACATGGGAAAAAATATTCATAAAACAAATAAAGAAACACTTCTCAACATCAAATAAACCACACAAAATATTCAGTAGAAATACACAACTACAGCTGTGCTGAAAACCTACGATAAATAAAACAAAAACAAAGTACAAGAAAATCTCTAAAACACAGCTAACACCAAAAAAACCCCATCTGTAACTGCAAAATAAAACCCGAATACCTCTTAAATGAAAATTGCCTACAAACTGACATACCAAGTCATTGAAAGATCTAAAGAAAAATAAATAAATAAATAAATAATCCCACTAACTGAAGAGATTTGGATCTTCACTTATTAAGTCAGTTTCAATATTGTTGGTGTGGGTGTTATTATACAATTCAATATTCCATTTATGATAACTTTTCTCCACTTGAAAAAAATTTTAATCTTGAAACCAAAAACATCAACTGCACCAAATCCAGCCTTGTGTACATTAGTTATGTTTTGTCATCTAATATTAAATTAATTTATTTAAGGGTGGATGGAAATCAAATTTAGTTTCAAGGGTAGCATCAAATATAACATTTGAGACTAGATAAACATCAAGGCATTGGTTCGGGAAAAAAAAATCATTTGTAACATCTTAAGCAAATGATACTGGGGTGAAATTAGATAAATTATCAAAAATACAAGTAGCCAGAAGAAAGATCAGTTGACAAAGTACATCTCTTGCAGTGGGCTAGATGTAACAAGATATGTTTGATAGAGCACCCAAAACCAGTTTTGACCAAGGTCATCAGCAATGACCATCTAAGTCAGTGGTTCCCAACTATGCCCTACTTTGTTATCTCTAAAATTCTGACCCCCCCCAATAATATTCAATTCTTACATATTCATTAACTTGGTCTCTAAACAAGCCCCAGCAAAATATTATTGCACCCCACATTGGGAATGGGTTATTATATATATATATATATATATATATACACACACACACACACACACACGTTGCGATTCAGGCTTTTTTCTTCTTTTGGTAACTAGGTACAAAGAGAAATGTTAATATGTACAAATCAAAGATATGACAAGTCTTGTTTCAAGTGTGTCATTTCTTCCTGTTTCCACAGCCTTAAAGATTGAACAGAGAAAATAAATCAACACGGTTTTAACACTTAAAAAGAGTCAAGTTTTCAAATTTCTTCTTCTCAATCTGATGACTGGCCATCATCAACATAGCAGTTGTCAGTGACTATGCTACACAGTCCCCAACTTGGGAAAGGGTAAACAGTTTCTATATCACTGTGGCTACACAAAGATCAAGTAGATAGAAGTTTACAACAGTGATATCCCATCAATTTCATTATCAATGGCTTACAACCAGATCTTTATTTATTTATTTTTTTTTTTTTTTTAAATACGTTCAGACCAATTGAAAAAAAATAAATGAATAAATAAAAAGCAAAGAAAAAGAAAAATTAAAAGAATTTCATCCCTATCCTAGTAATCTTTTCTTTTTTAAACCAGTTTTTCCAGTTTCTCACTCTCTGAGAAAGTACAAAACATAACCTCATTTTTAAAATCAACAAAAGAATAAATACAATGGTCTAAACAGTTATTGGAAAGTTAATGTTTCTTGACATGAAAGAAGCTCTCTCTCTCTCTCTATATATATATATATATATATATATATATATATATATATATATATATATATATATATATATATATATATATATAAACAATTAGACTAAACAGTGAAGTTTAAATACAAAACAGCACAAAATTCCAGTCATAAATAACTGGTTATTTACAGATGGTTTATCAATAGTGTTTTCAGCTCACTATCATTGCAGCCAAGAATACACCAACTGCATGCACCCAACCTTAAATAAAATTTTTAAAAAAGCAAAAAAAAAAAGCTGGTGTCCAGGGTCTGATACTAAGACTCCAGTTCTGGAGATCTGGGAAGTGTGGAGTGCCCATTCATTACTATTACTCCCAAGTCCACACTGACCTAGAGTAGTAGTAGTAGTAGTAGTAGTAGTAGTAGTAGTATCTGTTAGGTCCTATTTGTTAAGTTGATGTTGAAAAATTATTTGTATTCAACAGAATGGAAAAAAAAGTTCTTAAACAACTAGACCAAAAAACATGTACAATGAATGTGATTCCCTCATCTCTTGGCATAAAATAACCCTAGAAATCAATGTTCTTGATTTCTTTGACAACATTGTGAGGGAATGAACATTCAAATACAATATGCACTTAATGCAGCAAGAGATTCACATTCACCAAAGCTGAATTGTCTGATCAAAAGATTTATTTCTTACTCTGCAGGGTAGAGTCAAAATATACAAAGCCCCACCAACAGGGCTGAGAAATTAAGGATAAAAGAAGATGTCATCTAATGATTAAAAAAAAAATATCCAAATATGATTCTGTGGTACACTTCTTCAAAGAAAATTTCCTGAGGCCATAATTGGATGTAAGGCAAACTGAGGTCTTGGTAGGCAATCAGATTAGGAGAAAGATTACTAAGAAAATAACCCCGGACCTAGTCTTTCAGGTAGTCTTCACGCTCATTCTGGCAACTGATATCAAGATAGCAAGTGGTATTAACCTTGGTCCTCCACTTTAACAACATTAGTAAAACAAGAAGGAAACTCCTAAGTCTTTTCATATGACCTTACTCATGCCTTTGCCCAGATAACACCAAGAATTATACTGACTGCTACATAACCTTGCTGATCATTCTATGAGTGTTAACATCTAAACAACATTTGTAGAGGCCTGTGGTGTGATGATTATCACGTTAGAAAATGGATATGGTGACCCAAGTTCAAATCCTGGACAAGGCTGCTTACATTTCACAACTCACTAATGTCTTTGGGAAAGGCATGAACCCATCTTTTCTTTGCCTAAAGTATGGATAAATAGTAGGGCTAAGTGGACTCTTTAGCCTAAGTATGACTATCAGTCTAGAACTGGGATCACTAACTTTTCCAGCTTGAGGGACACAGTTTAATTCAGGAGGGTCCATAGCTAAAATCTTAAAAAGAATAACTAAACAAATAAACAGCTAAATTCATAAAGTAATAATCATAATTTATTAATGAAACATTTGATGTTGTTTGCGATCAAAAGAAGACGTAATATCTGGGTTAAATGAAGACGTTGTCAGTAAGAGCACATCAGACAAGTGATGATTTGACAGTTGTAAATGCAGCTTACTCTTGGCATTCCTTATTTTGGAGAACGACTGTTCAAAGAAATATGCAGTGCCAAACATGTTCACTAGTTATTAGGGGTGAGTGATAAGGTTGGAAAATCATCCACATGGAAGCATGTGGCTCTTACAGAAATCAAGGATGTGACCAGCAAGAAATACGCAGTGCCAAACATGTTCACTACTTAATGGGGGAGGGTGATAAGGTGGGAAAATCATCCACATGGAAGCATGTGGCCAGCAAGAAACTTGAACTTAAATTTTCTGAATGATAAAGATTAATGAGATCCATCTATAGAGAAAGATTGAACTTGTGTAAATTTCCACCAATTAACCCATTTTTATTGTCAGTCAAGAAGAGACATGCCTTAAAGGCACTGTATTAGTGAATCACAAGAGGATATAGGCGTTTGTATTCCAACATTAAAGTGACCCAATCTGACAAAGATTAATTATCAACAAAACCCAATGATACAAGGTAAATCTAGAAGTGGCAAAATTTCATTGAAAGTTTTTACAAAGCAGTGGGAGACATTTTGACACCTGTCAAATATAAGGCCTAAGTGTAATATATTAAAACAAGTTCATAATCTTCATCTTGGTGGTTGGGTGGAAAAATACAAGTCAGACATCTTTTGTCATTGTCAAGAGTTCTTATGAGTTGATAAACAAGGAATTAAATTTCTTCTTTAGTCTAACAAGCCATTCGGACCAAATGGGGAGGCTGACAGGAACCAAGAGAAATCTTTTCTTGGTCTCTTTTTATATGGTAAGCTGGTCACTATAGTTTTTCATGGTTAAAGAAATCCTTCTACTTAAATCACATAGCCTTATTTGACTAAGAGTAACATTGACATATCCTTTGACACTAGGTACCAAGCCTATCCGTCAAATATGTTATAACAACAGCATATATGTGTTTATATTTATTTAGCACTTCTTGAGACCAAAATCCAACACAATGTTGTTTTAATGTTGGGGGAAACTGTATAAATGTGGCAAGTAACTTACTGTCAAAGAATTGAAAAAAAAAAAAAGTAGTAAGATTTGTATTAGGTACTCCTCCCAAAAAAGTGTTGGGTACACTCATTACTTGTGTGATGTTACTCCTACAACTTATTAAGCAGAGTGCCAAGAATATAAATGGGGAAGAACAGTTGAGTAGTGAATGAGCCTTGAACCTTAAATCTAGCTTTTTGTGCAAAGTTACATTTTCAAGAAAACCACATTCTAGAAACAGAAACTAACTGTAAACAACAATGTACACCAACCATGACGAGACGGATGCAACACAAAGCCATTTTTTTTCAGTAGATTATTGCTGGTTTTCCTTCTCTTAGAATATTTGCCTAAGTAAAGCTAAAGAACTTTGTCTACCCTACTATTTACCAGTAGCTAGAGAAAGAACCAATAGATTTATATATTTCTAAAGGGCATTAGTGTAAAATGAAATGTCAACACCCTCATCAAGAACTTGTGAACAACAGTTTAGACAGAAATTGAAGCCAATTGTGAACAAGAGTGTAAGAAAAGAGGTTGTCCTTGAGCAATACACAGTGAATTAGCGTTTTGGTTCAAGTAACTAGTAGTTTTTTTGCAACTTGGTACAATCACAGGATTCCTATTTATTTAAAACCAAAATTAAATTTGTAAAGATTTGATAATAATCAGAATTATATTTTTAACTTTCCATTGCATTTTTCTTTCTTAATAATAATAATCATTTGTTTGCTCTAAGGTATCAAGTATTCCTAATTATATGGTTTTAAGTATTCTTACCCAATTCTAACAATTTTCAAACAAAGCTATTTGACCTGGACATGAAACCCTAACTGGTACCACAACCCCAAGTCTGTGGAGACTTGGGTTTAATGGCCATGAAATGGTACTCTACATTCCAAGAGTCTCACTACTGGTAACAATTTAGTGTGATACCCAGAACATCACTTTTGGGGGGATTCTTACCCCTTTTATAGAAGATGCAGTCAATGTATGTTATACAAAAAAATAGAAGGTTGGTTCTGAGAAAATACGATTTTCTGGTCCATTGATATTATGAATCATTATACAACAAAGCAATAAAGATTATAGACGGCTTTAAAAATTAACCCCCAGAGTTGAAGTAGATTGTAGGTAGTTAAAATCTATGAGTATAGATAAAGATATTGAAAAAGTGTTTTCCTGTTCAAACTTATCAGTACATTTAAGTATTTGAAAAATCTTTTATAACAATGAGATAAATATCATTGGCTGTTTTTAGTAACCATGGTAGAAGAAAGTTTTTTGAAAAATAAACTAAGAAAAAAAAAGGTGTGAGTGCATGAGAAAGATAAGGATGCATATAAGTATATGTGATAGTGTAAGAAAAAGATAAGAGTGTGTGTATAAGGGAGAGAGAGAGAGAGAGAAAAACCCCAGATGTGTGAGTTTTAGAAGAAGAAGAAGAGAGAGACTGATTATTAGAAAGAAAGTGTGGATGGGTGTAAGAGAGAAAGTGTGTGAATATATGAGAGAGTGAGAAAATGTGACTAAATTTTCATACAAATTCATCCTTTTCTAAGCCAAGTCTCTCAGGACAAGTGACAGATGTGAGCCAAAGAGAGAGAGAGAGATTTGGTAAGATGCCAGCTGACCAACTGTAGAAATCAGGTCGCATGAGAGGCCAATGAACTACAGAGATATTACATACTTTTATAGCGCCACATAACAAGAACGGAGGAAGTGCAGTCATTTAAATAACAAGGTGGACACAAGTTTGACAGACAAGACATTATTAGACCAGTAAACAAATAGGCTTTTTTGACACACAGATAAGCAGCGCAAATGTTTAGCAAACAAGAAAGTCCTTTTGTTAGCTCATATAAAAACTACAAATGGACAAAAGGAATGTATTATAATTTATTGAAGCATTGATTATTCTTATCCATAGATACCGTAAGCAATATGGGAGGCCTAAGTACTGGGCAGGCTAATTGTTGCTTAACTTCAGTGAACTAACAGAAAAAATCTTAGAAGTGTGACTTGATAAATTAGCAAAGACTTCTGCTGCTGCTGCTACTGATGGTCCCAAGCCAACTCCTCCACATAAAGTGGGATAGAATACAAGGTCAACTTTTTAAAACTGGTTTGAATTCAGAGTTTTTCTCTTCCTAGACTAGTTGTCATACCAAGGTTAAAGAGCCCAGTCTGCTCTATTATTTACTGGAGGTAGAATAGTTGTAAGAATGCAACGTGAAATGCAAACGGCTTCATCCAGGATTTGAACTCGGGTCAACATGTCCATTTCCTACAATAACAGTTACACCACATGTAACTGGATGTAAGAAGAGGAAAGATGAGCAGGAGATTAATAAACTCATTTCAGAAAAATTTTTCTTCCTTAGAAAAAAAAAAAAAAAAAAAAAAAAAAAGCAACAACAGGTGTGAAGAAGCTGTTACATAAAAAAAAATGTTAAAATAAACAAGATCTTTTTGGCTACATCCTATAAACCTGCAAAACAAGATAGAAGGAACTTTTTAATCATCAGCTAACAATGATTCATCTGACCCCTCCCCTCAACAAAAAAAAAAAAAAAAATTACCAGGAAGACAAAAATCATACAAAAACTTAAAGAACTTTCAGAAACAATTTCTTTTCTTTTAAAATGCCCCACTCTCAGACAAAAATGTAGGAGAATTTCTTTTCCCTAAAGAATTTTGGTAACAGCACATTTAGCATTAAGATCATTGTGACAGAAAAAAAAATTGGTTATTAGAGTTCAAATCCTGAGGCTGCACAAAAAAAAAAAAATCAAAAATTGGTAATGCCTTGTCTAAATATCACCACTGCGTTCCATACCATTTAGGAATAGCAGACACTATATACAACCTGAGACCTATAGGACAGACTAAGCAAAGCTGAGTAAGTAAGATCAGGGAAGTTAAGCAGCTGTGAGCTTATTCAGTATTTAGGTAACCACTTGCAAACAGCAAGTACTGTAAGCAAGCCGAGATCTGTTATTCAAGCTGAGCTTATTTTTATTTAAATTTTTAAAATTTAAATCTTCTGCTACAACTAAAAAATATTCACTAAAGTCTAGTAATATTTTACCAAAACATTGGTTCTATTGCAGAGCATGGTCTTAAGAGTTTATTGATAATTTTATTAGCTGTAAGGTTACTCAATCTGAAATCATATCAGTTATTGTCATAGGAAACAGAATCGACAACCGGAGTTCAAATCTTGTATGCAGCTGTTTGCATTTTACTTTTGTACCAATTCACCTTGGAAAAGGCATGAATCTATCTCTTCTCCCACTTAGCTATAGTTAAATAGTAGGGCAGACCAGGTGCTCTAGTTTTGATAAGGCAAACAATCTAGGAAAAGAAAAATTCTGAATTCAAACCTGTTGTACTAAAAATTAACCTTGTGCCTCATTTTGTTTATGGTGGAGAGGTAGGATAAAGTCAAAGTTTTGAAATGGGTAAATATTTAAGAACAAGTATTGTTAGCAACTGGTGTGCTAGACTAAGTAAATAAGATTGCAAGAGTTAAGCAGCAATGAGCAGATTCAGTATTTAGATGGGTGACAACTGAGGAACAGTAGGTATTGTAAATAATCTGTGTGTCAGACTAAGCAAAACTTAAATTTTTATCTCAAATTCCTCATGGTTTTAAATAAACATTAAAATAAATGTCCTTATCTTTTTTTTTTTTAGTCCTAACAGTAAAGAAAATAATGAAGGTCAGTAATCGTTTTCTATGCAGGATCAATTTGATAATTACCTGGTAACAAGAATATACAGGAACCAAGGCCGTCCTTTTATGATCTTTTACAAACTTTCAATATAGGGATTGATATTTATTCACAAACCTTATTCCTGTTTATGAGTCTAATCCCAACCAATAATCTACCCAACAGAGGGGTATCGCCCCCCAAAAAAGGGTTGTTCTAAACTGTATCTGATGGTGAAGTTACAGTTCTGGAGTGCCAAAGACTATGGAGTACCTCTTCATTACCATTACTCCCAGGTCTACTGACCTGGAGTGATAGTAACCTCTAGGGTCCCATCTATGGGTTAAATAGATCCCTTTGACAATTATTTGTTTTGGATAGAAGTATTTGATACCATCTGTGTGAAAATTATTTGTATTAAGAATAGTTGCTTAAAACTATAATTGTTTATAAAGGATTATTATTATTAGTTACTTAAAACCACAAAACAGCAACCAAATGATCATTATTAAATATGAATAGATATTTGAAGCCGTATAATTGTGTCTAAATATTGATATTCCTATCTAATAATGTTTAGACAATTATATGGTTTCAAATAACTGTGCACTATATAAAAATACTAAAGTAAAAGTCCACTCACTGGATGGAGACACAGACTACTTTGATATTGTAGCAGGCGTGCTGCAAGAAAACACATTAGCCCCATACTTGTTTATTATCTGCCTAGACTACATGCTTAGAACATCTATAGATTTAATGAAAAAAAAAAAAAAAAAAAAAAAAACATTTTCAAGCAGGCAAAGGAAAGAAGCAGAAGATACCCAGCACAAACAATTACAGATGTGGACGATGCTGATGACATAGTGCTTCTGGCAAACTCACCTGCTAAAGCTGAATCCCTGCTACATAGTCTGGAACAAGCAGCAGGTGGCATAGGCCTCCATGTCAATGCAGACAAGACAATACATGTGCTTTAATCAAAGTGACATCTCCACACTAAAGAATGGTCCTTTGAAACTAGTGGACAAGTCACGTACCTCAGAAGCAGCGTCTCATCAACTGATAAGGATATCAACACGCAACTAGCAAAAGCATGGAGAGGTATCGATAGGCTATCAGTCATATGGAAGTCAGACCTGACCAATAAAAAACAGTTTTTTTCCAAGCAGCAATCATGTCGATACTGCTATATGGATGCACCACATGGACCCTAACTAAACGTATGGAGAAAAAGCTTGATGGCAATTACACAAAAATTGCTGTGAGCTGTAGTGAACAAGTTCTGGAGGCAACACCTTACAACGCAGCAGCTGTACGGACATATACCACCTATCATGAAAGCTATTTAAGTTAGACGAACCAGACATGCAGGACACTGCTGAAGTAGTAAGGATGAGCTCATAAGTGATGTACTCTTGTGTACCCCTTCACATGGGTAAGCAAAGGTAGGGCAACCAGCTAGAATCTATATACAACAGCTCTGTGCCAATACAGGCTGTAGTCTGGAAGACCTCCCAGGAATGATTGACAATAGAGATGGGTGGCAAGAGAGGGAGATCTGTGCTAGCAGCGAGACATGATGATGATACAACTGTGTACAAATTATTTGTATTAGATAGGAATATTTGATATCATAACCAAGTACAAAAACTCTTAAAAAATGGCTGCACAAAAAAAAAAAAAAAAAAAAATATATATATTTATTTATTTACCTAACCCCTCCAAAAGAGGAGGATGCGACACAAAGTCAATTGTTTTTTAAAGCAGAGTTTTACAGGTTTGAATTCAGAGTCTTCTATCAAGACTAGTTGCCACACCAAAGTTAAAGAACCCAGTCTGACCTACTATTAACCCAGAGCTGGAGGGAGAATAGTTTGATTCATAACTTTCCTAAGAGTATTAATGCTATGTGAAATGCAAACAGCCTCCTTTGGGTTTTGAACTCTTGTTGCCATATCCACTTCTTACAATGGAAACCATTACGCCACATGTTCATAATAAAAAAAAATTTAAAAAAATGTAAATAGAATCAACACAATTCCCAAACCTTGAGGCATAAAATAATCCTAGACAGTTTGATGCACCATTAAAGTCAATCAATCAACTAACTAATGATGCTAGACAAAAGACAAGAATTATAGTAGAGAGAAAAGAGAAAGAGGGAAAAATCATGGGGTCATCTCAACTTAAAACCTGCAACATGAATTCATATTCTTGGAATTATTTTATTACTATTGCTTACCATTCTTGCTACAAGAATTTCTTGCAGAGAATGCAAGACAAATGAATAAGATTTTTAGATAAGTACAAGCAGTAAAATTGGGGGGGGGGATTCTCCAGGAGAGGAAATGAGCTCAGAGGTAACCAACTAAGTTACTTCGGTCATCCGACCAAACAATTGCAGGCAGGTAAAAAAGAACCAAATTAATAACTATTTCTGAGCACCTGCCAGAGAAAGAAGGAGGATATGTGAGTTGGTTAGAGAAGGGAGGCAGACTAGGAAGAAATGAAAAAGAAAAATGGAGAAGGCAGAGAAGACAGAAGTCCTATTTGAAAAACCAATTCTCTCTTTAAAAAAAAAAAGTGATGAGGTGGGGGGGTCACCTAAAATAGAGAAAATGAGTCCTATTTACATTGAAGCAAATAATAAAATGTTACCAAAAACAGGTAGAAGCTGAGTAGGGAAGCAAAGAAGAGAACTGAAATGTAGTTAAGTATATAGTTATATGGTTAAATTTTGATGATTCTTACTGCTTTGCCTTCGTAGCCTAATCATTATGGCACCATTAGGATTCATTACACTATGCAACAAAATTTTTACTTTTTCTTTGTTCCTAAGCAGAAAGTGTGATTTCCCAATTACTTATATCTCAAGTAAATAGAAAAGACCTATTTTTCTCTTCAAACTTTGCTTTTGTGACGTGAGTAATGAAATTTTCAAATTTCACCCATTTTCTAGAATATTCCAGGTAGATTCAGTACTGAGTTGCTGATAATTTTCTAAATATTTTTATTCATTTTTGTATAATTCTAGTATTAATACATGTAATGCAATTTTGCCTTGCTAATGGCCTGGGAGACCTGGGTTCAATCACAGGTCAAGTCATACCAAAGATTAAAAAAAAATGGTACTTGATGCTACCTTGCTTAACACTCAGCATTATAAAGTAAGAATCAAGGGTAAAGTGGAGCAATTCAGGGAAAGGAGTAGCATCCCTCCCCTACACCTTGGTGTAGTAGCTATCAAAAAGGGAGCTTTCGGGTCACTCTCAACAAAGGTCGCCAACTTTACTTACTTACATAGAAAATATATTAATCTCTAAATTTCCTTATCCAAGTCAGAAGAGCAAAGTCTAAAAAAGGGAATAATAGAAACTTTCTTTACTTTTACAACATAAGCAATTAAGAAATAACACATACTATCTAAGAACAAAATTTTTCTTACAAAGTGGACTCCAAGGCAGAAAAGCAATGTTTGAAGGGAATAATGACCATTTTCTATACTATTACAATATAAGCAATTAAGAAATAACACATACTATCTAAGAACAAAATTTTTCTTACAAAGTGGACTCCAAGGCAGAAAAGCAATGTTTGAAGGGAATAATGGCCATTTTCTATACTATTACAACATAAGCAATTAACAAACAATATGTATTATCCAGGAACAACATTTGTCTTGCATAGTGTTATTGCTATTTTATTACTAGATTTATACGATGAATTAATCAGCCTCAACACAGGTTTAAATGTTCATCTGTCTGTTTTGAGCACAAGTTTGTTTTTGCTATATTAAAAAAAATCAAAAAAATCTAAAAGCATGTGTTTTCAAACAAGGCCTGAATTTGTAAGGATCAAACAATTTGGGAAATCTTTTATAGAGAAGAGATTCAGACAAATATTCTGTGGCCCAAGTAGTTGAAACCCCCCAATTTAGCATAGACATTTTGCACAATTATATCAATTTTTCAATAATTTTTTCCTTCTTTTTTTACTAGTTTTTCTTCATCGGATCATTGTTGCTTTATATCCGAGTATTCCAGATTGAAACATTCCTTGGTAATTATCATCAACACTTCCAAGGCTAAAGAGGTAAAATTGAAGTTACATCAATAGTCAAAAAGTTTATCAAGCTAGAGTGTTGGAATAAAAAAAAAAAAAAAAACAAGATAGAGTCAAACTAGTAATAAAATAATAATGACAAGTGTATCTAGCTAGGGAGCTAGAATAAAAAGCAATAAGGGTGGATTTTAATGGCATGTCAAATCATATTCAGGGTACATTAATATGTACTTTTTTGTATAGTTGTTTAAGGTTTTTTGCACATGGTCCAATAAAATACAATTTTTTTAAACAAATCTATTTGAACTCAAGATTAGGAGACACTAATAGTTCAGAATGGAGCTGGGAGTAATGACAAAGAGGTGTTGGAGCCTCACCATCAGTTGCCCCAAACAACATAGTTTTTGGAAGAAGGGTTATAGCTGGCATATTCTATGCCTCATTGACAGGGCTATAAAAATAATAATTCAAAACAGTAAAAGAAATTAGAAAAAAAAAATGTATGAACTGAGAGTTTTGGGAAAGAAACGTCAACAATAAGAATTTGTTTGTGCATAATATCTTTTTTAACTCTCACACCAAAGGGTTAAAAACAAATTGCCAAATTGTTCAAGTACTTATGAGCAGTAACATATTACACACATTACATGCCATAATATATATATAAAATGGCATGTAATGAGAGTAAGTAGTTGCAGCCAGCATCTAATTAAAGGAGAGCAGGTGTCAAGCAAAAAGAAGTGTACTTTGCTTAGAAACAACCCTACCTCAAGTGGTGTGTACGTGGAATGTTGATGTACATGTGATTTTTTTGTGTCATCTTCCCAAAATAACCAACATGACAAATAAACTAGAACAACCACTGGCCAACAATTTTTCCCCCATGACCCCCTTGGACAGTCAAAATAGCTAGGACTGAATTTTCTTCAGCCCACCACTGACCATAATAAGAGACTGGACATAGCGGAATCTCTAGAAGGGCAGCATATACCAAGTAGGTCACATTCCTTGTCTCATCAGAAAGAGGGTTGGGTTTGTTGATAGTTTTTTTTTGGAGAGGGGGTTGATCATTTTTGCAGGGTGCACATGACAGGTGAGCAGATTTTTTTTTTGTTTTTTTTTATTCTCATACATCCACAAACATGCAGTATTTTGCTGAGAATTCATCTTCGATGTTTTGAAGAACGATTAGTAACAGCTACTGAAATAGTTAATGATAATATTAGTAACCAGCTCCTTTGAGAAATGATTAAAAGCACTTAGTGTATCTATGACTACTTCAGTTGCATGCCTTATAAAACCTTTCATAAGTCTAACAAAAGACCGATTCAGAAGCCCATGGTGCTAGTACATCAAGGATAACAAATCAGAAATACTATAGCAGTCTCTGTTTACATCATCAGGTATGCATTTACCAACTCCTCTATATGAGCAGGATGTGACACAAGATCAATTTTCAAGCAGAGTTTAATGAGTTTTCCTTCTCTTTGACTGGTTGCCATACCAAGATTAAAAAGCCCAGTTTGCCCTACTATTTACCTATAGCTTGAGAGAGAATAGTTGATGCATACCGTTCTCAAGAGTATTAGCGCTATATAAAATGCAACCTTTTCTGCAATTTGAACAAGGATTACCATGTCTATTTCCTATGACGATGACCATTAAACCATGAGTAACTCCTTTCTATATAATCAAGTATATATTTACCCAACCCATCAATCACAGGCAGGATATAATACAAAGTCAATTTGTAAGTGGAATATAACTAATTTAAGTCAGTTTTCCTTCTCCTAGACTGGTTGTCATTTAAAGTCTAAAGAACTATCTGCTTTACAATTTACCAACAGCTGGAAGAGAACAGGTGGATTCATGCCTTCATCAAGGGTATTAGAATGAAGCCAAATGCAAACAGCCCAGTTCAGGTTTTAAATTTGGGTTACAGATTCCATTTTTCCATGGCATTTTAACTACTTGGAGTGAAAAGGGGTTCCCATGCCAACTTTTAAGCAAAATTTGCTTTTTTGCCTAAGAGTCTATAAGAAGCAATCACGCAAATGAAGATAATCATATTTGTAACCATGTTTTTTGTTATTGTTGGGGGGGGGGTTGCGAGGGGGGGATAAGATTTTTGTTTTCTTTTTTCTCATACCACCAAATATACAGTGTAACCCGGATATAAGAGAAACCCCGGATACAAGATAAATTTTTCTCTGGTCCCAAATTAGAGCCTGTGTTACCTAAACAAAATAGACCAAAGCCAGGTATAAGAGACTTAGTCTACAGTCCTGACAACACTCTCTTATATCCGGGTTACACTGTAGTTAAAATATAACCAGCTTATAAATAAATAAGAAATTATTTGTTCAAAATCAACTTATAACAAAATTTAAACCTTGAGACTGTATAATTTTCATCCCCACCCCCAGCACAATTAATCAATATGAAGAACAAATTAGGAAAAAAATGTCTAAAACTAAAACACTGATTGATTTCAACAGCATATAAATCTGTCAGGGTTATTTTAAACCTAGAAGTTAGGGAATCACATTCATTGTATGTTAATATTTACATTAGTGTAGCCATTTAAGAGCTTGTTTTTTTTGGGGGGGGGTTTCAATATGTTGAATATTCATATCTAATACAGTTTATTTGTATGTTGTATGGTTTCAAGTATTCCCATCCAATACTAACAATTCATACAAATATGGTTTCAAGTAATTATTTCTATCTAATAATAATCCTTTGTTTGCAAATAATTATATGGTTCTATATATTTTTATTTAATACTAGTAATTTTAAAACAGACCTAGTTGACCCATAGATTGGACCCTAATATATACTACCACTCTGGGTCAGTGGACTTGGGAGTAATGGCAATGAAGATGTGACTCCCAAGAACTGCAGCCTCACTTGTTTCGTAAGGGAGTCTTATCCCCCTGTAAGTGACACAGCCAGATTATTCTAAACGTAGCCAACAAAGTGGTAAAATTTTACAGTTTGATAATTGGAGTCCTCCTCCCTTTACCTCACTCCACAAAATATACTTTTTAGGCAATTTTCCAGGATTTAAAAGAAATGGAGAGAATAGATAAGGACAATCACAAGTTGCACTTGAATGTTTAGAGCAAACAAAACAGGAAAAAAAACAAAAACAAAAAAAAAATCACAGTATGTTAACAGTTTTCAGAGAAAACTGTTGCAACAGCCCCAACCACAACATGTATATGTATAATCTTAAATTAGAAAGGCAAAGTTAAGTACTTTCACTGATGCAACAAGAGAGAGAGAGAGAGAGAGAGAGAGAGTTTTATTTAGGTCAGCCAGAAAATATTTGACCACTCCCAGAAAAGAAACCAGAATGGTGCAAAATGAAAATACTCATATTCACACACACACACACACACACACACACACAATGTCTGGGAGGCTCAGTACATTGTTTGTTGTGGGTCTCATTAGAAGATATAGAAAGAAAAGAGATATAAAATGTCTTTCATTCTACAAATGAGTAGGTGTTCTCTTATTTTATTATCATTATTAATAATAATAATGGTGGTGGTGGTATAAACACCAACTAGAACCAATAAGAGAAACAAAATTAACTATAATTCTCAGGGACTTTGCTATCCAAACTGGTTGAAAAATAAAGAGTTATAGACCAGATATAGTGGTTAAGGAATATAAAAGAAAGAAAAAATGCCTTCTAATTGATATGCGAGTGTCAACAGATAACAATATGTCAATCAAAGAGCATAATAAAATAAATAAATAAAAAGACCTGAAAATAAAATTTTTTTAGAATGTGGCACCTTAAAATTACCACCATCCCAGTAATAGTGGGAGACCTGGGTAGGATTGAGAAAGGGACAAATGAATACATTAAAGAATATAGCTGACAGTCCTAGCCTATATGAAATACAAATAATTGTACTTTGCAGAACTGCTCCTCTCCTTAGGAGAATACAATCAATGTGACTGAAAAATAACACCCAAAGGAGGCAGCCAAAAAAAAAAAAAAAAAAAAAAAAAAAAAAAAATTTTTTAAACACGACCATAGTCTAGGGTGATCCAAAGGCTCCCCTTTCGATAGCTACTACACCAAGGTGTAGGGGAGGGCGCAACTCCTTTCCCTGGATTTCTCCACTTTACCCTTGATCCGTACCTTATAATGCTGACTGTTAAGCAAGGAGGCATCAAGTACCATTTTTAAAGTCTTTGGTATGACTCGACCTGCGATTGAACCCAGGTCTCCCGGGCCATTGGCGAACACTCTAACCATTATGCCAACTACCTATAATCACTACTTTTCTCCTCAAGCTAGGTCTTGGATAAAGACTCTGTGAAGGATTCTAAGAAACTAAAAATAAAGCTGATGATAAAATTAAAAAAAGTAGTGATGATAATCCACCTGCGTTTTTCACCCCAGTTCTAACTGGTGGCTTTTCACTGGAGTCCGAGTGACAGCAAATCTCTTTGGATCTCTCGGACTAAGTATTCTAGCTGATCTTAACAGTGGTGGTCTGGATGATTTCAATTTTTCCTCTAATCTTCAGTTCATCCAGTTTTTTTTTGTGTTTTCCAGGTTCTTGGAGACTGCTCCAAGAGCTCCAATTATCATTGGTATTACTGTCACCTTTACTATGGTGGTTTTTCACAGAAGTCTGAGTGATAACAATTATCCTCAACTCTTCAGAATTTTTCTCAGAATTCTAGCTGATTTTAACTGTGCTGTGGTCTAGAGGGTTTTAATTTTTTCTCTTATCTCCAGTTCACCAAGTCTCTTTTCAAAATTCTTGGGGGCTATTCTAAGGGCTCGAACTAAGATTCGTATTACCATCACTTTCACGATCCACAACTTTTTCAGTTCACAAGCAAGGTCCAGGTATTTGTACCATTTTTTGCCTCTTTTCACTTTGGTCCATAGATACAGTAAAATCCACTAATTGACAAGTTCTCATCTTCTTGGCAATTAATATCTGGTCTTCAAGCTAGGATTGGTTAATCCATTTGTTTCTCAAAATCGAAGAAAATTTTGTACATTTTGTAGCACAAATTCTAGTATGTGCATATACCATTTGTCAGTATAGTCAAATTTTAGTCTTTTGGACAATTTTCAGTTGATCACCTTTCCCACCCATTCATGCCAACACTTGTATTCCTTTTGTGCCATTTTGCAGCATTCACTCTTATCCCTGTCACCACATGATTATCCTTCATCTTTATTCATTTTTCTTCTTTTTAAAATTAAAACTCCCCCCCGAACCAATCTAGTAAGGAACAACACAAATTAGAAATAATAAACACTAAGCTCTCAGTGAGACTCATCTTCCTTCCCAACCCCTCCTGAAAGATTTGCTAAATGCACCAGCTGCTCTACTAAATGAACGATAAAGGGCCATTGATCTGCAGAAGCTCAAATCAAAACTATAAATTCATCCCTAATTCTCTTAATTCTTCTCATTCTTTTTTCTTCTAAATCTAGTTGTATTAATAGAATCTTTTTATTTCCTTTTAGATAAAGGATTATCAACCATGATAATTCATTTTCATTATTATTATGCCTCCTTGAGCATCTCCACTTTTAACTATCTTCTAACATCAACTTAAAAAAATAGATAAATATATATCACTCACAAAAATCTTTGCACAGGATATATACACGATTAATACAGTACAAATCAAATTTTGTTGAGTAATCCATCTGAGAGTCCCAAAAATGTAGTCTCCATTTCTTTTAACATTTTTTCTGAAATCAAATTTAATCATAAAATTTTCTACGCAATTAGTTTTTGATCTGATTGAATGATTTGTTTTTCTATGAGCAAAACAATCTAATTGGTAAATAAACTGAGTTTTTTTTAATCTGTCTTGACAGTAAATTTCCAGTTTAAAGAAAAATATTGAAAAAAAAGTTAATTAGAAATTCCATTTAATTTGAAAGCTTCAATTAGACGAGGGCCCTCATAATTTCTAGAAAAGTAATTCATTGTAATTTCTCTAATCTTTTACTCTTTATCATTTTAGTCACTTCTTTCTATGCCTTCCAATTTCCATGTCAAGACATTTAGAGACGAGGTCTCAGTAAAATATTCTAGATAAAGTCTTATTAGGGTTTTTATATATTTATAAAACATTTGCCTTCCTTGAAATAAATTTTTTTAACCATCCATCCAATCATTCCATTTGCCTTCAATAGACAAAATATGATTGTCAGCTTTAAATGTATCATCAAATCCGACCCCTTAATTACATTCATCATTTACTTTTCTCATTTCTCTGTTGCTTAATTTATATTCAATTATAATGTTCTTCGATCCAATATATAGTACTTTATATTTTTCTATGTTAAATCTTAATAACCAAAAAAGACAATTTATTTAGATCCATGTTGTTTCTTTTGATAATGACCTAACAAGTAGTTTGACATCAGCAAAACAGCTTGATTTCTGATTTTATATCATTTTTATATTTTGGCTTTAGTTTTTTTTGTTGCTTTTTATGACTCACTGGGGACATCAATCCGACAGCAAAGAACTTCATTCAGCGGAATAATAAGTGAATCTTCTTTAGTAACATTAATTACTAAACATCCCCCCCCTGCCATTCCAGACAAATTGCAGATGCCCATCAAAATAGATTTAAAAAAAAAAAAAAAAAAAAAAAAAAAAAAAAAAGTGTTCCAAACAAAGAATTTTAAAATCAAAAAGGCAGTAGTGAGGCATTGTAAAAGAATCGTTTTTTTTTTTCTTTAACAGAATTCCTTTCAATGATTCTTTGCATATCAAAGCAAAAAAGATGAAACAACGCCTACCTCTTGGAGGTTGGTTCTTTCAAGTTACAAAAATAAAATAAGAAAATAACAATTCTTGCTTTATTTGTTCATTTAGTGATCAACAAGACAGTCTTGCAAGCAATTGCTGGACACTCAAATTATGATAGACTTGTGCCAAACTAGACTAAACATAGTCTCTATCTAAAATGGAAAGATTAAGAGGACTTCTAAAATAAAATATGCAAGTGTGATCTCAGTTTCCAACATAAACTACAGTCACCATTTCATAAAATGACTTAAGATTTTATCAGCCCAGTCGGCTGGAGTCGCAGAATACACCAACTGCATCTCTGCAGAGCGGTAAGACCCCCCCCCCAACAAGTGTCCTGGATATGATACTAAAACCATCTGATGGTGAGATTCTAGTAATGCTAGAGCTTTGGGGAATTTATTGCCATCATTCCCAGGTCCACTCTGGCTCAGAGTGGGAGCACCTGATAAGGTCCTATTATTGGGTCAATGAACTGTTTGACATTCAAACTTAGTACAAAAAATAACTTATGCTAAACTGAATTGTTTGAAATAGAACTGTTTGATCATTTCACTGTGTAAACAAATGACTGATGTTTAATTGAATTGTCAGTGATACATAGCAATACTTGGACTTATGCTAAATTGAATTGTTAGAAATAAAACTGTTTGATCACTTGTGTGTATCTATAAAATGTGTTTACAAATCATATTTGATATATATGTAAAATTAGGATTTGGCATTAAATAAGCAACAAGGGTCAATATAACATGAAACCAAACTAAACCTAAAAGATTTTATACAAATACATTGAAAAATCAGGAAGAAAAGAGTTGACATCAGTCAGGAATTGATGCATGCATTATTAAATAGGCCTATTATATATATATATATATATATATATATATATATATATATATATATATACATACATACATACACACACACAATGTAAAAATCTCTTAGAAAACATTTTATGGGAGGTGTGCATTGCATAAATGGTTATTGTCAGAGGAAGTGAAATTGGTAACCAACATTCAAATATTTTGGATGAGGTTTTGTTTGCATTTGACTTGGAGAAAAGCATGAATCTCTTTGTTGTTGTTCCTCCTCCAGCTATGGGTAAATAGTAAGGCAGATTGGGTTCTTTAGTCTTGGTTAGACAATTAGTCAAAGAGAGAGACAACTGGATTCAAAACAGCTTTATTCCACTTAAAAAAATAATTTGACCTTGTGCCACATACAGGAGGTGGTGGAGGAGGTGGGTAAATATATACTAAAGATTCTATTATAAAAATACATTAAAACTCAGAAAGAAAAGGATTGTAGTTAACTCTATAAGGATTAGCTTATGTAATGATAAAAACAAGATCAGGATATTAGTCTGAACAATTCATAAAAGGAAAAACACACACACACACACAGTCGTTTCCTGAAGATAATGTAGGAATGAACAAAATAAAAAGTAAAATGAAAAGTTGTGGTAGTTATAAAACAAAACAAAACAAAACAAAACAAAAAAAAAAAAAAAAAAAAAAAAGCAAGAGGAAAACTTGATAAATTTGTTTTTCAAAGATAAGGGAAGTCAAAAGAAAAGATTCAACCGAAGGTCAGATAAACATAAGATTACAAGAAAATTAATAATGGTTCTTTAAAAAGCACAAGTTCAAGATTGTTCCGTTGCTACAGAGAGAAGTCATTCATTTGCATGAAAGAGAAAAATCAAGAAAAATATTAGTTACACTTTCTTAGTAACTAACAAAGCATTCTAGTGAATTTAGATACGAGATAAGGATTATATAAAAGAACATCCACTTAGCATAGTGGTTATCATCATAGAAAATAAAATTAGCAACCACAGTTCAAATCTTGGATGGAACTGTTTACATTTCACTTTGTGCTAATGACCTTGATATGAATCTCTCTGTTCTCCCTCCAGCTATGGGTAAATAGTAGGGCAGATTGGGTTCTTCAGCCTTGGCAAGGTAACTGGTCTAGAAGGAAAACTGAATTCAAACTTGCAGTTAGTACTACACATAAAATTGACCTTGTGTCATATCCAGTTTGTGGCAAAAGCACTTGTGTAAATAGATGCTTTCACATATTTCTTTTAACACAAGCAGAATACAGCCGGTTTTAATTTGGAGTTTTCCTTTTAGAATGATTGCCATGTTAAAGAACCCGGTTTACATAGCTGTAAAGAGAATACTTTTCCCCAAGGGCATTATCACAATGTGAAACACAGCGCTTCATTTAAGATTTAAGCAGCCAACTCAATTTCCAACACCAAAAACTATTACACAAGATGCAACTCTTAAGAGAAATATACTAAACTATTTTATATGAGGTTTAGCTTATATGTATATTTTGTTGCTTTAGAAGAAACACAAGTTGTTAAAAAAAAAAAAAAAAAAAAAAAAAAATTTGATATTTTCATATCTAATAACTTGACAACCAATTCTTATTGAAATAAATTCAAATTTTAACAGCATGAGCAGAAAAAACTTAAAATTCTATATTTCTTTTCAGGTATAGAAAATATTCGTGGGAAAAGAAAGGAATTTAAACACAAAATTTTCAGTTTTTCTACGTAGGCTGTTAATTTGAGATCATTTGAAAGAGAACTGGTAAAATTATTAGATTATGAAATTAAAGTACATATTTTATAAGTTGTGTACGTTTTACTTTCTTGTATTAGAAGAAATGTATTAAAAGTTGATATTTTATAGTTATATTTCAAGTGATTTTTTCACAAACAAAGTTGGATATCTGTGATTGCGTTTACAAACACATGAAAAATGTTACTAAAAAAAAGGGAATTTATGCAGTAAAATGGCTTCTGTCAAGAAAAATATAGACAGAAAATAAGATTCTTTATTTCCTGGTAAAGAAATTATATGTGTGTAAAATGCCAAACAAGACAAGGATAACTTTTGGTAAATAACTTGACAGATGAATCATTTTATATATATATATATATATATATATAACAGCAATCTCTTGGTCATTTATTGTCAAATGAAGAGGAAACAATTCCTCAAAATATCACAAGACATTTTTGAATGCTTCTATTCCAACAACCTTAGATCTAAGTACATTAAATTTTTTATTTAACATTATTTCATTTTAAACGATATGTCATCTTTAATACATTTATATAAAATGCATACATTGAACACACACTTTAAAATAAAATTACATATGTATAAAATATTATGTAATTTACTTGAAGCATTGCACAAATTATTCTATCTTACTTTAGAGGGCTATTGTAATGCGAAATAATTATTTGAGTCTAATTAATTTCAAAGTAAAAGCTTCACCATCAGAGACTTTAAATGAACATGGTGTTGAATGTTCAATTTTTAAAAAATTTTTTCCTTAGGGAAAACAAAAAAAAAAAAAAAAAATTATTCTTTATCCATGAAGTAAATGAAAAAATGCTGAGGAGAAAAACATGGCTCTCATCAATTATGTCTTAAAATGTAACAGGCACTCAGTTTTGTTTTTCATTATACTCTCCATTTTAAATAGGCATTACTATTTTAAAAGTTCAATTCCTTATTTTTGCTTATCTGAAATTAATACATTGTAGTTTAAAAAAAAAAAAAAAAAAAAAAAAAAGTAGAATAAAAATTTTTTTGTAGGTTGTCTTAAATGAAAAAGTTGTTTTTTTTCCTTTTATTTTGTCAATTTAACTCCCTAGTGATTTCTGGACCAATCGTAAAGCAGCTTAATACATAAGTTGATTTTAAGTGAATATGGCAGAAGAACAACCAAATTCTATGATTTTAGAAGATGGCATAAAACCCAATATGAATTTGTTGTTTGAAATTATTTTGGATTTGATATACAACAAAAAAAAAAAAAAAAAAAAAAAAAAAAAAACACAGTGTGTGTGTGTATATATATATATATATATATATATATATTTTGTTGTGTGTACATGAGTGCATTTATTTAACATTAAAACAAAGTTCTTTTAAAAAAACTAAAATGCCAGTGCCAACAGTAGCAAAGACAAACCTCAATACAAAAATATGATAAAATCAATATAGTAATAACATTATTTCTTTTCTTTTTTTTTAATCATAATGTTAAAAAATATTGTGAAATTTCTGTGATTTTCTTTTTAATATTGTTTATATAATTTGATATATTTATAAATAAAGAGTGCTCAATATTAGTGATAGAGCATATATAAGTTAGCATAGCCACAGTCAACAGTGCTTGGTGAGAATTTCTTGACCATGTTACCATCAAACCAAGTGGTCAACCGAATCCTAAGATATGCTAGCAAAAATATGCACCTCCAGCCGGGTACAAGTTTTTAAGTTTTAATGTAATAAATATCATATTAGAGAGCCTTATGAAACTAAATAAGAATGTATAGAGAAGAATAAACTTATTTTTAATCTATCTCAATTGATTTCTATATTAAATTATAAGATTGCTTTTTAAGGTTGAAAGTAATACAATAATAATCAATACCACCAAATAAGGCTTTGTTAAAATCAGTATGTAATTTAAATGCATTATCTACTATGTAATTCTTTCGTTTCTTAATGATATATAAAGACACATTGCAGGATTTTAAATACATTAATAAGATCAGTTGTTTTGAGGGAAATTAAACTTGGACTTTTAAGAGACATCGTTAATAAATGAGATTCTAATTAAGATTTGATATCATCATTTAATAATCATTGAAAATAGAATGTAAATAATAAAGGGATTTGTAATGTCAGTTGTGAAAGTTTTCATTACAGTCAGACATATATACACACACACAATCTCTATTATAATAAGATTATGCTCTACCACTGATATTGAGCACTTTGTATTTATAAACAGCCAACTATATATATATATATTTGTGTGTGTGTGTGTGTGTGTGTATGAGGTTTGTTATTTGGTTTAATAGCATGACAACTCTTGATGGTTATTGAATGCCAAATCATATATATATATATATATATATATATATATATATATATATATATATGTATGTGTGTGTGTGATTTTTAAATAAATATTTTATAGATACCATTTTTGAAACAAGCCACAGCTCACACAGTTAAATGGTTTCAAGTAAAGTAAATGAGTGAACACTTCTATTTGACCCATACACAAGACCCTAACAGATCAGAGTGGACCTGGAAGTAATGGTGATGAAAGCGCACTCCAGGATTGTAACCACAGCATCAGATGGTTAGGTCATATCAGGACACTCATTGGAGATGAGAGGCTTACCCCCTTTGTAGAGATGCAGTCAGCATATTCTACAGTCCTATCCAACTGGGTTGTGTATATATTTTATCACATAATAAAACTAAACAAAAGTCATTACATCAACTGCAATAAAATTTAGTTTTTCCTGTGTAACGTTTGTGTTTTTCAAGTCAAAAAACTAAGCAATAACACAGAAATTTATAGCTGCAGTCATTTTGTGATTCTTGGTCAATATTGTATTAATATTTTATACCATTTCCTTCTTACTATTTCATCTAGCTTTTTTTGTTGTGTAATTATCTTTTCTTGATCGGTTCTCTCTAAACTCTTAGTGGTTTTACTTCCACTCTCTTTTCTGATTATTTAATTAATTTTCACATTTGATAATTATAATTTCAATCTATCAGATTGAGTGAAAAATTCTTTTTGGATTTTCATTGATAATTTTTGGCAGCTTGTATCAACATGTTATATCAATTATTTCCATACAACTTGCTTAATCATGGCCGAATTGTTTTTTGGGGTTTTTTTTTTTTCATATATAAACATTCATTGTTTATTTCTTACCTTTGAAAATGAGTGGTGAAAAAATTGCTATTAGAACCATTTTATGTTACAGGGGGGTGGGGAGACCAAGCGCAAAGGCAGCATCAAAAGAATTTAAATGATGTGGAAGACCCAAGAACTATCAATATACATGTGACACAAAATTAGTTTAGACATTTTGAAGAAAGAGACACTAGCCTTGAAGACAAACCAAGTTCAGAAAGAACTTCTGTCATGGTAGATGAGGCCTTGCTTGAAATGGCTGAAAAATAGTCAAGCACAAACACTTGTACATTGTTGGCAGAATTTTTTTCTTGACAAAACACCATCAATCGACACCTCCATAAACTCAACCTTGTGAACAAATGTTGAAATACTTGAAATATGAAATGGCATGAAATATTCCAAAACTTCTGACTTACCCTAGTAAATTGGATTCCTGACTGAAAAAACAAAGTAACGAATGAAGTCTAATGTAACAGAAACAGAGAAATACACCAAACCGAAAACATTACAACAACAAAAAATAAAATTTTTAAAAGAGTTAGAGACGGTGAATAACTCAAGTAAAGAATTTTTCAATAAATCTTATTAAAAAATTCTCTTAAATTATTTTTGGTAATACAGCTAAAAGGTGATTTTTTTTCTTTTTAATGAGATAAAAAGTTAATCCCTGAAAAGACGGATTTTGTTTTAGTATGGCTGTAAATAGCAACGTTGCTACAATTTACAATATGGAACAAAACCAGTCGATCAGGTCAATCCTTCATTGCTTGAGGCCAGAGAAAACAATGAATTTCTAGTTACCTTCACCCTAGAGAAACTAAGTGTAAAGGCACTTGGGGTGAGGGAGGTGATAGGTTTCTGATAAAGAATTTTATTGCAAGGAAAAAAAAAAATAACATCCAAATTACAGGTTGTATGTGGATGAATTACAAATAAAAGTTATTTATTTATTTTAATGGCATGTCAACCCAACTCAGGTTATCTTATGCATTGAGATCAGGGAATTATATTATACTTTTATGATTACATTTGTGTTTCTTGAATTTTTTTGCACAGTTCTATGATTTCAAGTAACTAATAATAATAATCCTTAGTGAACAATCATAACTTCAAATAACCATTCTTAATACAAATAATTTGCACAGTTATATAGCATTAAATATTCCAATCAAATATGAATGATTTTTAAACAGATCTATTTGAGCTATAGATTGAACTCTAATAGGTACTACCACATCAAATCAGAGTGGACTTGGGAGTAATGGCAGTGAAAGAGTATTCCACACTCTCCAGATGTTCAGAACTTGAACCTTACTGTCAGATGCAGTTTAGCAACATAGCCAGGACACTATTTTGGAGGGAGTCTTAACCTCCCTCCCTTGCATATTTTAAACCCCACCAATAGAGTAGAGAACTGCAAAAAGGTTTTCTTCAATAGGTCGTGCATTTGCAATAAAAAGAGTCTAATAATAGTCAGATAGATTCATCAGCTCTAAATCCCAATTTAGTGCTCAATACTTGTAGCCCTTTTGCCCAATCTAAGGTCTTCCTCACAGTAAATCAATTCCATATGTGATTCAATGGTTAAAAGAATTGTAAAGCATTGCTCATGAGTTTGATTCTCTCTCAGCCTCCTATACTTTGGGTTTTATGTTGTTACAATTAAGCTTAGTAGATTACACTATCCCAGCTTGGTGTAATGGTTAACAAGTTAGTCTTAGCAATCACTGTAAAGAGTTTAATCCTCACTAGATGTCTATATACTTATAGATCTTTGTGCTAGATGTAAGCTATTCATAGACGATAAGATTATATTCTTTTTTTGTTTGACATAGGAAACCTGGTAGAGCAGTACTTTCCCCAGTGCACTTGCTTAGAGAAGGCCCAAATAATCTGATTTTAATGGCATATCAACCCATTTGGAGTTATTTTATACCAAGAGGTTAAGGTGTGAAGTATATTGTAGGTTTATATCTATATTTTTCTGTACTGGTTTATTTTTAATATTTCATTTTAATAATATACCAAAATCCTCAGATTTATTTTTGTGAATTATTTTTTATAATATAATTCCTTTGTAAAATATTGGTTGCATTAATATTTATAATTTTTGGTATAATTTTAATTCTCTCAAGGAGCTTTGATTTGGTTTATTTAATGGAATATCGACCTTCACGGGTTATTTAATGCCAAATAAATCCTTGTAAAAGAACAATAGTGGTACTATTTAATGCAGAGCTGGGGGAATAATAAGGACGTTCATACCTTTGCAAAAGGTATGAGTCAAAAAGTTAATGTAATACTCAGTAAGATGTTGCAGTCCAGCACATCAGTCACTATGCTACAGAGCCCCCCACCCCACATCTCAAGGACAAAATGTCATCCATGTCAACATTTTCAAATCAGTCCTTTATGGTGCTTGCATTAGTAAAGTAATTCTTTTTTGTTCATATGTGGAATCTACCATTAAACCAACTTTGCAGAGTATCATTGGGAAATCAAAGATTATTAAATGATGTTTTTTTACAACCATAAAAGTTATTAATTTTATTTTACTTAAACTAAATTGAAAAAATGCTGATCTTGCTTCCTAACATACATTTCTTTGTTAATCAAAAAGGAAACTTTATTTTCTTTTAAAGGCCAGCTTACTTTTTTCTCACACAACTCTTGCCTGCATGATTTTACCATCAGATTTAATTATTAAGCTATTCAAAAAAATACTGATTTTTATATAAACTGCTAAAATTCTGTTGTAACATTATTTCAAATGAAGATGGATTAAACAATTCCTATTCCTAATAATTAAAATGTCTTCTTTGTTAATTTTCTATCTTATTTTTTACAGAATTTGATTTTGAAGGTTAGAGGCCCCTAAACATGAAAGAAGTGATATCTTTACTTTTCAAGTTTGGTCATCATTTTCTTTCATGACAAAGTTCAATCACATGTTGATAGGATGAGACTGCAGAATCTCACTGATTTGAGATATGAGACTTGTTTACCATATTCTACAGTTCTCTCATCCACTGACAGCCATTTCTTCTATCAGGTGGACACTTCTTTTTATACCAAAAAACATACTGTTCCAAAGGAGAAGTAGAAACTACGTTTAAAAATTTCTTGACATCAAAACCATTTTATCATACAAGCATGAATAACCTTTTTAATCAATGGCTGAAATACATTGTCAGGGATCATACTTCAACTGATTAAAACACTGTTTAAATTTATTCATTCAGAAATAAGTTTATTCAAAAATCAGACAATATTTTTCACATAACCTAATAAATAAATAAATGCAATTAATTCTTGTCATGACAAGTACGATGCTTATCATTCTATTACCTCTGCTCCCAAGAAACATTCAACATTGCTATTGATTTTTCAAACTGTATATCATATCTGGACAGTTAATTACAAAAACCATTCCCCCCCCTCCTTTTTCAATCATTGATCCCTAACTCTGGTAAGAGAATTTTTGTTGTGTTAAAAGAAGAAAAATCTGGAGTAACAGAACAATATAAGAAATAAAGATAAATTGTGGTCTGTAATTCTTCAATAAATTATTTTATATATATATATATATATATAAGATAAAAAAAATTTGCCCAATTAACTGATCTTCAGTGGCCTTGAGAAAACTCTTCACTTTTTAAAAATCTAACAAGGGGGAGAATCAGCCAAATCATAATTGATTTAACAAATAATATACTATAAAATAATCATTACTTCTCTCTCTCTCATATATATATATATATATATATATATATATATATATATATATATATATATATATATATATATATATATGTGTGTGTGTGTGTGTGTGTGTGCGTATAGTGTTTGGTTTAATGGATTTTAACGGCATATCAACCCATCAAGGGATATTTTATGCCAAGAGTTTTGAGAATAAGGAATGTTGTATGTCTACAATTACATTTTTGTGGTCAACAGTTTTGACAATATGCTAGCATCTTTGGAAATCATGTGGCAGGGTTACTTTGTATAACATTGATCAGGTTTACATTTTTATTTTTTGGTAAAATTTTGTTTCTTTCAAAAAGGACAGAATTTTATCAGTGTTGACATTTTCAAATAGATCTTTCATATTATTTACATATTGAAAAGTCATTTTCTGATGTGAGTGAAAGTTTTATATTCTATGAAAAACTGTTTAACAGTACAGACTGTTTTAACATGTTATACATTAAGGCTGTTGTTCTAGATTGAGTCTAAAGAAGTGTGTAAGTCTTTTGAAAGCTGGTCTCCAGTCTCCTAAAGTTGATTAAGAAGAATTTATTATGAATGCTTTGTTGCCATTTAGGATAAAGAAATTTATTAAGCTTTAAGTCAGTATATGGAATTTTGAATTTGTCAAAAGCCAAATCTAAGGCCATTTTGTTAGTTGAGTCAACTCTTTTATTTCCATTAACTTTAATATAGTTTGGTATCCAACATAGAAGAATTTCTTTAGAGTCTAATCTATTCAATTGTTGAAGGATTAAGGGATTTTCCAGATTTTTTTTTTTTTAGTGATATCAAGACAGAGAGCAAGTCTGAAAATACAATTAAGTTTTTGTGGTTGCTTTCAGATGATGTATAGCGCAAGATCTATTGCACGGGCTTCAGCTGAAAAGATGGAGCTTTCCTTTGGAAGAGCTTTTTTTATAATTTTCTCGTTTAAAATGACTGTGCATGCTGTTTTATCATTGGCCTTAGAAACATCTGTAAAGATGAAGAGGCAGTTGGGATGGTATTTTAGGATATAGTAGAATTTATCTTGGTCAGTGCTGGAATGGGGTTTTGTTTGAGGGTGGTCACTTAGTTTGAGGATTACTTTAGGTTTTTTAATAATCCAAGATGGTGTCTTTAGTGTAATGGTTTCATATATATTGATGAGAGAGATTTTAGATTCTTTGAGGATGGGCTCCATCTTAAAGCTAAAAGGTTTTATTGATTTTTCTTTTTTTTTTTGTAAAACACTGCTTGTACCTTGGGTTTGAAGATACAATCATAAGCTGGATTGGATCGACAGGATTTAAGTTTTATGTAGTATTATAGGGTAAATTTTTCTCTTCCGAGTTATAGGGGCGTTTTTCATGACCCTCTGCATGCAAGATTTCCACTGGAGAAGTTTTGAAGGCTCCTAAGACTTAAGCCTTTATTTTGCATAGGGTCTAGCTCTTTGAACCAATACCTAGTTGATCTGTATACAAAGCTACAATAGTCCAGTCGTGAATGGACCTGCAACCTGTACAATTTTAGTAAGGGTTGCCGGTCAGTTCCCCATTTTGTGTGGGCCACTATTCGTAGTAACTGTAGAACTTTGTTGCATTTTGATTTGAGGTGTTTCAAGTAAGAGATAAAAGACATTCTTTTTTTTTTTTTTTTAAATCAAATATAATTCCAAAGAATTTATATTCATCAACAATGGGTAAAATACCACTGTTGATGAATATAAATAAATATAAATAGATTGTTGTGCATTTTCTTAAGTGAACTAAAGTTCACACACTGAGTTTTTGATTTGGAAAATCTGAAATTATTGTTCATTACCCATCTATTGATCTGGTCGACATTCAGTTGGAGTTGATATTTTAATAGGTGGATGTTATTGGATGTGTAGAATATCATGAGATCAACATACAAGGCATTGTCTATACCAGGATTAAGACATTTAATGATACTGTTGATTTTTATACTAAAGAGGGTTAACTGCAAGGATGCTTTCTGGTGGGATCTCTTTCTTTCGGTTGTGGAGGTCAGAAAGGGTGGATCCCACACACACCTTTTCTATCAAAGAGAAAGTTCCTTACGAAACCTGGTAGTCTTCCTCTTAGGCCAAAATTGTATGAATTCCTCATAATGCCATACTTCAATGTTGAGTCACTTGCTTTTCCTAGATTGAAAAAGATGGCAGGTCTTTTTTTTTTTTTTTCTTTATAAAAACTTCCTTTAAAAAGGTTTCTAGATGAACCAGATGATCTATAGTTCCTCTTTTCTTATGGAATCCAGATTTGACTCGAGGAACTATGTAAATCTATTGTTGACCAAACATCCATTATTTTTCATAGCCAGTTTGTCAGGGCAATGGGATAATAGTTACCTGGATTCATACTTTCCCTTCCATTTTTAGAAATGAAAATAAGTGTCATTTGTCTATGTATCAAGAAATCTGTTGCTCATCCATATAGTGTTATAAACCTCTAGAAGATATATCAGTTCTTTGGGTAGTCGTTTTAAGAACTTATAATGTATTTTGTCTGAACCGATAGTGGGGGTTTCTTTTTATAGATTCCATCAGTTTTGCTAAGGTGAACAGCTTATTATATGCTTCAGAGAGATTGGATTTGAATCATAGTTTGATTTTTAAGAATTGTTGATTATTTTGGCAGAAGGAGTTTTTTGAAAAGGTTTCAGTTAATAGATTTTCAATATCCTTTTTGGCAGTTATTTTGGTATAATTTGTGGAGAGGTGTTTTAGAAGAGTTGATCATCGTTTCCTGGAGATTTTGCAAATCAGGTCTTGGATTTTAGAGGGATTGAGTTTACTAACATAATTATGCCAGAAGTTTCTCTTGACTTTCTTGATAATTCTGCATATTTTTGCTCTGTGATGTTTGTATGAGATTAGATTAAAGGTTGTAAGAGCAACTTTAAATTTCTGCAGGGCTGCTCGTTGTAAGCAGATAGCCTTCTTGCATTCTACATCCAACCAGGGTTTGGTCCACTTATGCAGGGCTGAGTTCTTTGGGACGAATTTGGCTATTTTGGTCAGTTTGTTAAAATTTTTACAGTGTTTTTGGTATTGTGCTTTTTTATCAAGTGTTGCAAACACTTAGAATTTTTCTCAATTTCCTTTGTTTAGCCATTGGGGGTGATTTTCTTCAAGATGTCACCTCCACTAGTTATTATTAGGAAATGATTATTGCCACTAAAGTCATTGTGTACTCCCCAGGTGTAGTCCAAGAAGATTTGAGGATCACAGAGAGATTAATTGCCAAGTAGATGGATCAAGATGGATCTGGGATTTCTTATTAAAGAGGCATAGGTTGTTATCATTGATGATCCTCTCAAGAATTCTACCTTTTTTTTATTTTCTATTTTTTTTTTTGTGTTTATGGCTCTTTAAATCCTGTATGATGAAAGGCTTGGGAAGTTGTATTAACAGGAGGCATGTCCACATGCAACACATAGGTGGGATGCATGACCATGAGGATTGCATGGGCATCTGGGAAAATTATATAAACCAGAAAAGATTTTGACCCAAGAGAACAAAGCAGACAGAGAGGTTTCACAGAAAAACTGCACCGTCCCTCCTGGGTATGGGCATTTTAACCATTTCTGATTCCCCCTTAATCTACACATACATATATTTCAGCTTATAAAAAATAAAACAAGAAAAGAAACATTTTTTAACATCAGCGTTGTTGTTCTTTTTCTTCTTCCCTGTATATAACAGTGGGACCTTGAGGCCCTGCCAATCTCAGACCCCCAATATCCTATACTTGGTGTCACACTATTCAACAGAGCTTAAAGTCCCACAAACAACATGATTAACCCTCAGCCACCACCTTCTACCACCAACAAAGGTTACATAAGATTGGGTACTTGTTTTGGTTTATGAGCAGTTGAAGAATATGATTAGGACAATCATATAAGGAGCTAGAGCTTAACATGACCAGCTGATTGATCAGATTAGCCTCTCTGACTGGCCGTCTCGCCAAGTAAGAACCAAAGTGGAAAGTTGCAAGTCCCTTGACCACTCGGTTGATTGATCAAGGACTGCTCAGCCACCAGAATCCCATCCTAAAACCTCAAATGTAGCCATCCACAGCCAATAGGTGGCCCTATTGGGAGGGGTGGCCTTAGCCTTATGCAGGAGTGCAGTCAGTGTATTCTACAGCCCCAGCCAACAAGGCAGAGTGTTATATGTGTGTGTGTGTGTGTGTGTGTGTGTGTGTGTGTGTGTGTGTGTGTGTGTGTGTGTGTGTGTGTCAGAGAGAGATAGGGAGGGAGACAAAATTTATTAAACTTAAAAACTTATTTTCCTTGAAAACATTTCAGTAAGTTGTGGATTTATATTTATTTTTTTTAGAGTTTTTTTAAAGCTATTAAGAAAAGACACCTGATTCTTAAAATTAATTATACAGTAAAAATTAGGTACAAAAGTTAGTTTTTTTAAAATAAGTTTACTAAATTATTTTAGATTGTAAATAATATAATATAAAAAAAAAAAAATTTTTTAGAGCAGACAAGTGATATAACAGATAGAACTTGAATTATCTTGGTATAAGCTAAAAAGAAATTCTTGTCAGAAATCTAGCAATAATGTTGCATTTTGAGAAAAAAAAATGAATCTAATTACTCTAAAATACCTAACCCATAAAAACCATTTAATTTGGCAAGACAAAACATCTCCATGAGATTAAAAAGAATCCAACTTATATACACACTTGTTATCTCAATATTTCAGTACACTTGTGAATCCTGAACCTTCACTGCTGACCTTCAGAGATGCATTGAAACCCTTGAGTTGAGATGCTACCTTGAAGATCTTGAACATCTCATACAAAGCCCACATCATAAACAACAAGGAGTTGAGAAAGAGAATAACTTCTTGGCCTTTGGGTCACATGACAGCCTGATTCTCATTGAGAAGAAAAGAAAAAGGATGTGTGGTATGGACATGTGACAAGATTGTCAGGTCTGGCAATGGGAACATCCAGCAATACTCAGACCTGTCTTTCATAACCGAGTTAGATGGCGGGTGATTATCAGAGTCATCAGTGGTGCTTCTAAACACCCCCCTCCCCGAGGTTAAAAGAGACAATGCCTGTGTGTGTGTGTGTGTGTATATATATATATATATATATATATATATACATATATATACACACACACACTTTATCTTGTAGTATTGAATTAATTTAGAAGGCTACTGCTATGTGAAATAATAATTATTTGAGTCTAATTTCAAACTAAAACTTCATTGTCAGAGACTTTTTTCATAAATGAACATGATGTTGGAGGTTCAAATTCTTTTATTTCGCATTGCAATAGCCCTTTAAATTAATTCAATACTATAAAAAAAAATAATAATTTGGTCAATGCTTCAGGCAAATTACAAAATACTTTATATATATTTTGACCTGGTCATTGGCTGAATGAGTAGCATGTTCGCCAATGGTCCGGGAGACGGGGTTCAATCCCAGGTTGAGTCATACCAAAGACTCAAAAAAATGCTACTGGGTGCTGCCTTGCTTAACACTCAGCATTATTAGACACGTATCAAGAGTTAAGTGGACCAATCCAGGGGATATGGAGTAGCACCCTCCCCTACACTTCAGAGGTAGTAGTGATAGAAAAGGGAGCTTTCAGGTCACCCTCAACTAAGGTTGCCAACTATATATATATATATATATATATATATATATATATATATACTTTAATGTTTATATATTAATACCATTCTACCTACCGACTTTTGCTAAGTGCGGAAAGAGAGAAAGACTAAAAAAACCTCACTGCCCACCTCTGCTCAATATTCACACATGTTTCTACAAGTCACTGGTAAACAGGGTTACAAAATTTATTCTTAGCACACCATTTTCTCCTCATAACACTTTTACTGAGACACTCGTCCGAGTCAACTACTCTTTACTATCTTCCATATTTAAATTGTAACAATTACCTTTTTTTTTTCCCCGTGTTTCTTTATGTTTAACTTATTAAAAAAAAACAAAAAAAAAACAAACAAACAAACATGCACAGATTTTATATGAAGTAATTTTATAGAGTGGAGCCACACACAAATCAAAATTCATGCATGACCATCATGTGTGTATATATATATATATATATATATATATATATATATATGTATGTGTGTGTGTGTGTGATTTGTAAACAAATAATTTGTCGGTAACATTTTTAAACGAACAAGTGCACATTTGTTTGCATACAGTTAAAATGGTTTTAGGTAACGTAAATGATTTAGATATTTCTATTTGACCACTAAATGAGACTCTAACAGGTACTCCCACCCAGGATAAGAATGGACCCAAGAAGAATCATAATGAAGGAGTATTTTACATTCCTCAAAGCTCCTCATCATTGGATGGTTAAGTGTTATATTCAGGGTATCTGTTGGGGGTTCCTACTCCTCCGTAGAGATGCAGTCAGCATATCCTACAGCCCCAAGTGACAGTAGTTTTAACATTTGAGTATCTACTTAATCTATTTTGTAATATTTATTACTCTCTAAAATTCTCACACACACACACACACACACACACACACACACACACACACACACACACACACACACACACACACACACACACAAAGTTTGTGATATTTATAAATACTGCTTGATATCACTGATAGAGAATATATATACAAGTTAAGATAGCATAGGCTCTAAGTCAAGGATGTTTGGCAATGGTCAGTTTCTCACCTCAGCATTTGGCAAGAAACTAACAGTTACCAAATGCTATTGACTGTGTTTATGCAATCCTAACTTAAATAACTGTATGAATTTACTCAACCCCTCTCCAGGAACAGGATGTGATACAAGGTCAATTTTTAAGAGGAATTTTAACAGGTTTGAATTCAGGTTTTCTTTTCACCTTGACCTTTGCTATACCAAGGTTAAAGAACAGTCTGCTTTACTCTTTACCTATAACTGAAGGGAGAATAGCTGGATGCATACCTTTCCCAAAATAATTATTACTATGAAATGCAAACAGCAGAATCAAGGACTTGAAACTGGGTCTCCATGTCTATTTCTAAAAATGATAACCATTACACTATAAATCCACACACACACACTAGAAGAGCTGTTAAAGGATGTCTTGAAAAACAAACTTTAAGAACTGAAGATTGAATTGAACCATTGGGAAACACTGACCTCAACTTGTGCATCTTGGTTGAAAATTGTTAGGGATGGGTGAAGTGAGTTTGAAAAGAAGCATGCCACATTTATGTGTGTGCGTGTGTGTTGCTGTCTGAAAGCAAGACAAGAGTGCAGGTACTTGTTGATGGCCAGCCAGAGATGAAATGTACCATGTGTGGATGATTCTTTTTGTCAAGTATAAGTTTGATCAACCACCTCAAATCCCGTCAGTAGAAGTGAAACCGAGCAGTTTATGAGGTTGGATGATGTGTTACCAGCACATCCACCAAGATAGACATGTCCTATGCATGGTAATTTACTAAGCATTTATGCTTAGATGTAGCACAAAGCCACATGAATGGGGCACCCAATAAGAATCAAACTCACTCATGCAGGTTTGCTAGTATATCTTGCAAACCATTACTCCACCCGAGGTCCCCAACATGTTCTATGCATGACTTTGTTAAATCATCAGGTGGTTTGACTAGTCACTCCAAAATATACATAGATCTTCATCAGGAGGAAATATGGAAAGATGGAAAGTTCAAGTGTTACTTTAGCAAACATTCTTGTAGATGGGAGGAGTGGTTGAAAAGTCACCTGCGTGCATATGGTGGCATAGTGTAAAGGTGGTTTGAATTCAGTTTTCCTTCTCCTAGATGAGTTACTTAACTAAGGCTAAATAACTCAGTCTACTATTTTCCCCATAGCTGAGAAAAGAAATGGGTTCATGCTTTTTCCAGGGCATTAGTAAAAAGGCAAACAAAAAACCTAACTCAGGATTTGAACTCTGGTTGCCAATTCATTCCCTACAATGATAACCGTTACACTAAGCATACCACACACACACACACACACACACACACACACACACACACACACACACACACACACACACACACACACACACACACACACACCAGCCCAGTCAGTTAGAGCTGAAGAATATGCCATCTACATTCCTGCAGAGGTGTAAGATTTCCTCTCATGAGAGTCTTGGATATAACACTAAACCATCTGATGGTGAGGCTCCAGTCCTGGAGTTTTGGGATATGTGGTTTACTCCTTCTTTGCCATTATTCCCATCTCCATTCTAACCGGGAGTGGTACTACCAGTTAAGATCCCATTTACTGGTCAAATAGAATTGTTTATACTTGAAAGCACTTAACTGAGTACTGACAAATGAGCTCTGGCTTAAACAAGATTCAGCATTAAACCACCTAGAAGGGTTGATATGCCATAAAACCCAACCAAACCATACATATATAAAACACACACACTAATGGAACTGTGGGATTGAACGATCATAACTGAAGCAACAAAGGTGAATCTACTAGTTTATATTATGTGGAGTAAGAAAAAAGCAAAAATTGGTTTTCAATGGTTTTTTTAGGTAAAAGAAAAACTGCATATAATAGTTTCTGGCTAAAGAACAAAATTTACATTCTAAAGTTGGCAATTCTTACCAGATCATCTTCTGAAAAATGGTAAAAACCAAAAAGGAATTATCAAATTAAGAGGTGAGAGTGGGGGGGAGGAGGGAGAAGAAGAAATCACAATACAAACATAAGAAAAGTAAAAGGTTATTGGCAGAGTCAAAATTGTTCAGAGAATTGAACTCTTCTTCCTTTTCTTGTCATTAACATGAAGTTTCAGACAATTTATTCTTGAGTCATCATCAGATACATTAAAAGAGGAAAAAAAAAAGAAAAAAAAAAAAAGGGATTCCCAGAGATGGCGTGTTTGCAATATAAAGAATACGTGGGAGATGTCTACATGCCCTAACAGTTTCTGCATCAATTTCCAAAATCCTATTTTAATGAAGAAATTATTAAATTTGTATTTGCAAATTGATTGATTTTAATGGCATGTGAGGCTGTCTCAGCTTATTTTATGTCTAGGGGTTAAAGAATTGCATTCATTATACATTTATATTGACATTTTTCTTTTGTACAATTGTTTCTTAAGCATTTTTTTAACACAATTATACAATATCAAATATTCGTATTCAAAACAAATAATTTGCATACAGTTGTATATTTTCAAGTATTCTTATCAAATACAAATGATTATATGACTTTAAGTAATTATTTCTATTTAACAATAGTCATTTGTTTGCAATCAGTTATATGGTTTCAAGCAACAAATAATAATAATAATAATAATAATCTTCAGCAAACAATTAAAATCTTTATCATTAAAAGGTTTTCAGACTATTGTCTTCATCTTTATTGCTATTTCCACAAGATCTTCAAGTAACTATTCTTAATACAAATAATTTGTATTAAGAATTAAAAAACTATACCACCAAGTGGCAGGCACTTGATGGGCTGTGTGATTTCCCCACTTCTTTTCGTTCTGGCCATGGAACTCATTTTACGAGGTGCAGCAAATACGTCGAAAGGAGTAATGAAAAATGAACATCTGACTCTTCCCCCTTTCAGAGCTTTTATGGACGACATCACCATTCACATCCCATATCGCTGCCAATGGTTTACTACAAAGGTATTATGACCTTTTCACATGGGCAAGAATGAAGACTAAGCCAAAGAAAAGTCGAAGCCTATCGTTAGTCGGAGGATCTGTCAGGGAGATCCATTTCAAAATTGGGGGGGTGATAAGATCCCAACAGTCAGGGAGAAGCCGATAAAGAGTTTCGGTTGTCTTTATTCAATTCCACTGACTGATCATCATGGGGGTACAGAGGTCTAGAAAGTAGCCTTGAAGGGGCTTAAATCAATTGATAAAACTTGTCTACCCAGAAAGACGAAGGCTTGGTGTTACCAACATGGTCTGCTACCTCATCTTTTGTGACCCTTACAGATGTACGAGATTGCAATATCTCGCGTTGAACGGATTCAACAGTATAACAACAAATACCTGCGTAAGTGGCTCGGAGTTCCTCCTTGTTTTTTGAAAGTGGGTTTATACACCAATTCTGGACACCTACAGTTCCCACTATCTTCACTGGTAGAAGAATTCAAAATTGGTAAAGTACGCCTTCACATGATGATGAAGGACTCAGCCGACGAGATCATTTGAAACGCGTATCCAGAAATAAAATCAGGTATGAAGTGGTCGGCTGTTAAGGCCACCCAGGAGGCGGAATGCAGCCTACGAATCAAAGACATCATAGGTGTCACTCAAACCAATCGAGCTGGGTTGGGTTACATGGTGACATAAGGTGTTAGAGGTGATAATAGAGTTGTTAAGAGCACAATGTGAGACAGCAAACCAGCAATCTATAACAGCCAAGGAACCCATAATTCAGTTTCTCAAGGAAGGTGAATGTCCTTTGAGGAAACGAAAAAATCCTAATATGAAGCTACGGAACGGAGCTAGTGACTGGAAAGTTTCAGCAGATCAAGACATCTCAACAATTTCCAGTTCACATTATTCAAACAGAAAAGCGGCTGAACATTGTAGCATGGTCCAATTCAAAGAAGAGTGTCCTCATCATAGAATTGACCGTCCCCTGGGAAGAAGCACACGAACTGAAGAAAAACCACTACGAGACACAACATGCCGACTGTGTGGAAAAGGGTTGGATATGCCATGTGATTCCTATTGAGGTTGGTTGTCGTGGTTTTCTAGGACACTCAGTCATTTCAAAAATAGAAATCACTGGCCGCAGTTTGAAAGTTGCCTCAAATTGTCTTCAGACCGCAGCGCAATATGCGTCAAGTTGGATTTGGACAAAAGTGAGAAGTTTTCAGCATGAAGGAAATACACGCGGAACCACCATTCCTGTGTGATTACATAAGAAACGGTTACTGTAAATGCATAAAAACATTAACGGCCGAAAGTAAATGCACACTAAAAATGAAGATTAAAGTCTAATGTAGTCTCTGCTCTTAATAGATATATATATATATATATATATATATATATATATTATATTATATTATATTATATTATATATATATATATATATATATATATATATATATATATATATATATATATATATATAGTTATAGTTCTTTTAATACCCTGTCCGGTGGCAAAAGCTGCTTGGTAGCACCAGGAGTGGCAGTACTGCCTTCAGCTACCGAAACTGTTATCACCCCTGGTTGGCGGTTGATGAGGACAGGGTATCGCACGTGCTTTCACACGTATGATGAAAAATAAATAAATAAATAAATAAAAATAATTTGCACAGTTATATGGTTTCAAGTAACTAATAATAATCCTTAGTAAACAATTATAACTTAGTAACACTTGCAAAATGCTTCTGGTTCAGTTGTTTTTTAATGGCATATCAACCTTCATGGCTTATTTGATGCTGAATCAATCTTTGTAGAAGAATAGTAGAGATACTATTTAACCCATAGCTGGTGGTGGGGGGGGATAAAGGAGTTCATACCTTCCCCAAGGGTATCAGTCCAAAAGTGAACATAATCATTACTACCAAAATGTTTCTCTAAGAATCAGACCACAAACAGAGAGAAAAAAAAAAATTTTAAATGTCAAAATACCACTGATTAGCTTACTAAAATTTAATGAGAATTTAAATTTATATGTGGATTGGCTAATTTTTCATGTGTATGCCAGAAAAAAAACAAACAAAAAAAACTTATCAATTAAAATGAAAACTGTTAATGTTTCTAAGTTGTAATTAAGATATCAATATAAACAATGAAAGGATTATGAAAATAATAATTTAAAAAGCAAAATTATTGCAGGAAGGTCACATTTTGCCAGTGTCAGACTTCATGCCGTCACATCTTATGGAATTCATAACAGCAAAAATAAATAAAAAAAAGAAAATAGTCTACAATTTAGAGCAGTTTAATGTTATTGCACAAACAAAAATCTTGAAAGAATGTGACATTTCCTGGTCTAGTTTTATGGCATACGAGTTATTTAATGCCGAATACTGTTTTATACATATATGGTTTATAAGTGTATAGTTTGTAACATTTTTAAACAAGCCCGAGTTTGTTTGCACACAGTTAAATGATTTTAAGCATCATTATTGTTAGGGGAGAGTTATTCCTCAAACAAATGATTGACTCTTTACAGGAAAAAGTCACTTTCAGATAACAAATTTGGTTGTTCCTATTATTTTGAGTTATAACAGCTATTTAACACAAATAGTTTTATTTGCACACAGTTAAATGGTTTCAAGCATTGCCATCAAATATGAACAATTTAATTTAATATTAATCATTTGTTTGCATCTAGTTAAATGGTTCCAAGTATAAACAATTGTTTGAGCCATAGAGGGGACTCTAACAGAGTGGACCTGGAAATCATGGCAATGAAAGGTTACTCCACATTTCCAAGAGGTCCAGGACTGCAGCCTAACAATCAAATGGTTTAGTGTTATATCAAATATACTCATAGAGGGTAGGGGGAGTTCTTACTCCTCTGCAGAGATGGATTCAGTGTACTTAACAACCCCAGCTGACTGGAACTAGACATTTTCAATTGTTATGGAAACATACACACAAAAATTGGATCTTTATACTATAGACATTGTTATGAATACATTCAGAATGTGTAAGGAGTGGTAGGTGTAATGAATCATAAAAAAAAATCCAAATCACAAGTTATTATATAAACATAATGTTAAATATACCAAACAAAGAGATACCAAACACTTTAACAGACTACAGGATCTCTAGAATAGATATGCAAAAAAAATTGCAAGACAACATGAGGTATGTAAAAACATGGTAATTGTAAAGAAATTACAACAACCATGTGTTTTGTAAATATGACAGTCAAGCAATCCTGCTCAAATAATAAATCTAGTTTTCACCATATTTGCTAATAAGATGCATTTCAGTTTGGGAAGGAATTTAAAAATAAAACAGATTTAAACCCCAAATGTTAGGTGAAGTGTGTTAACCGAGCATTCACAGTCCTAATAATCAAGCAATTTTTAAGTTTCATTTACATTCAAATCCCAATAAATTACATTTACAAAGTTTAGGTTTGATTTCTTTGTTTAATGGCATATCAACCTTTGTGGGTTATATGAGAGTTCATACATTTTCGAAGGGTATTAGTCTAAAAGTAAATGTAATAGTGTGATAGGGGAGTTCAAACTTGCTTACTAAAATGCCGTGGTCCAGCACATTATCCACTACACCATGCAGACTCCCTCTTAAAAACCTTGATATGTTTACTAAGGTACATGCATGGTTAAGCATCATCACTTCAATTTCTTCCCCAGAGTGGTGTTATTTTATTGAAAGTACTGGTAAGTACTACTGTTATACATCGTTACCTTAGAAAAGGTGTTGTCATTGCCACCTTGTTTACATACACAAAGATGTTTGTCGTCTAATTAAAGGACTTCTGTAGTATACGAACTCCACTAACCAGAAACCTAAATGCAGAGCCTTGACCTTTTAAAATGCAGGATGATTTTTAAGTGCATATTGTAAACCAACAAATAGAGTACTTGACTGTTAAAGATGTACCCTGTCCAGGTATAAATGATTCACACACTTGTCTCGCAGATTAATTACTACAGAGTTTAATCCTCACTGAGTGCAACATACTTTGTGTCCAGGATCAAACAGTTATACTCATGCTGATTTGAATTACCATTTTGAAGAGGATTTTTTCAGCAGAGTATAAAATCAAAATCAAATTATTTTTGAGATCCAAGGAGAGTGGAGTAGCCCTTCATTGCCATTACTCCCATGTTGACAGACCCAGAATGGTAATACCTTTTAGGGGTCAAATAGGCTCATTTAAAAATTATTCATATTCAATAGAACCGTGTGCAAAAACACTTGACTACACAAAGTCCATATGAACACAATTCCATAACCTCTCAGCATAAAATAACCCTAGATGAGTTAACATGTCATTGAAATCAATCAATCATGAACCAGAGTATATATATATATCTTGGGAAATAGAATTTTGCAGTCTTAAATAATTTTCTTTCATTCTTAATTACAGACTCCTGCACGGTGCTGAAAGAGGCTACAGCAACTAAAAAAATATCAAGATGAGGATACTCATCAGAGTACATCAGGGTATAGTAATGATAATTCTTTAGCTCAGAAATTCAGGCATAAAATAAAGTTGTAGATATAAAATGTTGGGGTGGGGGTCAAAAATAAGACCAGAATTGGGGATATATATATATATATATATATATATATATATATATATATATATACATACACATACACACACACACTCACACATCATTTGGTTGTAAGTTCATATGACATTTCAACAACTACATACTCTAACCTTATGCAGGTGTTATATACATTTCTACAAAACAAAGAGAATTATGTTCGGGTCTCTTTAGTATCAAAAAGTAAAAATCACATAGATTTTTTTTTGGGGGGGGGAATTATCCTGTAATTTTTATTATGGAGAGGGGGGGGCACAACTCACGCTTCATGTTTTGGGCAAGAATAGCCAATTATCAGAGCCCCTCCCCTCTCTCTCATCAAGCTAGGTTTTCTTTCTCTTAAGACTGGTTGCCATACCAACATTAAAGACTCCAGTCTTCTCAACTATTTACCCATAGCTAGAGGGAGAAGAGTTAGATTCATCCTTTTCTCAGAGATATTAGTTGTACTTGAAATACAAACAGCCTCAGTCTTGAGCTTGGGGAGTCAAACCCACTTCCTATGACCATAGATGTCACACTATGAGGTGCATATTTCACCTGAAGAAGGTTGGAGAATGTACTGGCTGAAATGTTAAGCAAATGACAAAGACAAAAAGTTGAATTGTTTAAATAATTCTTTTAATGTTATTGACTTTTCACAAAACCGTAGACAGTAAGCCATTTTGTTATTACATTGAATTTTCAGTCAAACAGAAAAACTTCCAATAAAAAAAATAAAAATATATCAGACATTTTTTTTTCTCCTGACTTTAAAACTTGACAATTCTTAACCAGCAAGACAACTATAGATTTGATCTGGCCATTCAGTGCAACATTTATTTTATAAACATTGCTGTTGGCCTTAATGTAGGGCGGGGGGGGAATGATCCAAGTTGAAGTTATTTTATAGCACATGTGACCCGAGAGAGAGAGAGAGAGAGAGAGAGAGAGAGAGAGGCTGTCTAAACATTTGGAAATTTTCCAGTTCAACAGGCTGACCATTTTAAAACAAAAATTATTTGAATCCATTATAAAAAGAAATGCAAAAATATTTTCCAAGGTCTTAAAAAAAAAAAAAAAAAAAAAAAAAAAAATCCGATTTACATCTAAATTTCTGGAGATTAGGAATTATTAATATTATTATTATTTACTGAGCTATTTGGAGTAGTACCTTCTCTCAGTTATTAAAGTTACTATATTTCTGCTAATTTGGAGATAAAAAATTAGCATTATACATCAATTTATTCAAACTAGTACCGTCATCTTAATTGTAATAGTCACAATATATACCAGCTATAACAGAAAGCCAAAGTTAATAAGTACAATGACTGAAACATTATGACATTATGTAAACATAAGTACATGCATGCACACACACATTTTTTATATATATATATATATATATATATATATATATATATATATATATATATATATATATATACACACACACACACACACACACTAAAGTCAAATGCTTTGCTGTATTTATAAATAGAGAGCTTGTATTGGTGATAAAGTATATAAAAATTTAAATTTGGTCTGATAATTGCATAGGTGAGAAACTAGTAGTGACTAAATGCCATTAACTGTGTGTACACTATTCAAATTTTATATATCACTCACACACGTGTGTGCATGTAAAACCTACCTGGTATTCCCCAAAAGGTCAATGGGTCCAATATACACTCAACTTAATAGAGAAGCAAATTTACAAAATATGAACAAGTTTTGAAATCGCTTCAAAAAGACAGGAATGACAACAGCACATCAATGTGGATCCTATAAAGGATAAAGGGTTCCATTCGTCTCTATGGAAAACACGACTCAGAAATATGAATGAGAAAGAGCCGTTTAACGAGTGTGAATCTCATTCTAGGAAGACTGGAAGGTCAAGAAATACCATTTTAACAGCACATCAACCAGTTTCTGGTTATTTTATGCCTAAAGACGTTGTGCTCAATTATATTTACATATTTCTTTATAGTTGTTTCTTAAGGGATTTTTTTTTTTGGCACACAGTTAAATGATATCAAGTATTCCTATCTAATACAAATAATTTGCACACAGTTGTAGGGTTTCAAGTATTCCAATCTAATACTAATAATTTGCACACAGTTGTAGGGTTTCAAGTATTCCTATTCAACAGTCATTTTAGTTTCTTTGTTTAATAGCATATCAACCTTCATGGGTTATTTAATGCCAAAGCCATCCTTGTAAAACATTAGTGGTACTATTAATCCATAGATGGAGATGATAAGGGGGCTCATACCTTTCAAAAGGATATTTGTCGGAAAGTGAACATAATAATGCTAGAATATGAACTAACTTACGAGGATGTTGCTATCCAGTTGGTTAATCACATAACAATGGAGGAGGGACTCTCTTCCAATAAAAAGTTTCAAGTAATTTTTTCTATTTGATAATAGTCTCTTATTTGTACATCATTATATGGCTTTCAAGTAACTAATAATAATAATCCTTAAACAATTGTAGCTTTGACATCAAGTATTCCTGTTAACTAATTTCTAACAAGGGGTCTATTTGATCCTAACAAGTATTACCACTAGTAGACATTGGAATAATAATGATGAAAGAATGCTTTACATGCACCAGATCTCCAGGATGGAAGCCTCACCATCAGTTTGGTACCATACACAGGACATCCCTTTTTTTAGAGAGGAGGGACGGTCTTACTCCTCAGTAGGAGATACAGTCAGCATATGTATATGCGAAAAAGACAACAGAAAGAATCCATATAATACCTCTGTCTCGGAAATTTAGACGACTGATCGTGGCCAGACACTCCATGCTTTGTTATCCAATCGTGCCATTCTCATTTCACCAGCTGAATGCAAACCAGCGTCTTCTCCAAATTCAATCAGGTGATTGGCTGCTATGTTCTTGGGTTGATTGCCACAACAGTAATTCAAAAGTCACTTGCTTTTGATGGCAACTTGCAAATCCAGAACTGTCTGCCCAGAATGTGGTGGTGATCTCTGCATCTTTTAGTATTCTGCAGCAAGCCATAAATTAAGCTATCCAAGAGTGTCTATGTGCAATCAGAGAAACCCCAATTAATAAGCCAGGCAACTACAAAAAATCTTTGTCTATGGGATCAATGGGCAGATATGAAGAATAAGGCTCATGATTAGAGCTGGGGACCACCTTCAGACACCAATCCATGTGAAACTTAACACACGAATACAATTCAACATATGAAGCCAACTTTAACTACATCAAATTAATGACACACACGAACAAGACTTGCACATCTTTCTTTAACTTTTGCCGATAATTTTGGAAGGCTACCATATAATTATTCATTGGTCCCTCCAATCAAGATTACTGACCCTTAGCAGGGGCTTCACACAAGAATATCTTATTTTCAAAAGACATAGTTAAAATACAACTGGCTTACAAATTATTCAGAGTAGCAGACTCACCAGTTGGAACTTATGACAAGGTTTCACTAAATCCCTCATCATTAATAATCAAAGATCAGTTTATCATATTTACCCAAGCCCTCCGCTTGGGCAGGATATGACACAAGGTCATTTTTTTAAGCGGAGTTTAACAGGTTTGAATTCAGAGTTTTCCTTCTCCTAGACTAGTTGCCTCACCAAGGCTGAAGAACCTAGTCTGCCCTACTATTTACCCATAGAAAGGGAGAAAGATCAGTTTATATTAAAATTCTAAAATTTATATCACATCTCGTGAATTTTCAATTATTTCTTTAGTCAATTGTAAAACATCGTCACCTCCTTTCAATTATTATATTTTCTAATAATTATTTTCCACACGTAGGTCAGGTTAGATTGCTACTTCCAGTTGATACCATGTAACTCAATACCTGTCACATGTTACTTCCAAAGGAGATGGGTACCACAAGTAACACTCACTGCTCTAAAGAGAAATGCTCAGCATTACACCCTAATAATCTAATAGATTATAGGAAAGGAGATGGGCATTGCCTTGTAACCTCCATTGCCCTTGAGATGCCAAAAAAGGATATATTCAACATCATACCTCAAGGACCTAATAGGTTATGGGAGAAGAGATGGGTACTGCCAAGTAAACCTTATTGCACTGAGAGATGTCATGAAGAGGGAATACTCAGCATGGTAACTCTGGTAATAAATTACAGGAAAGGAGATGGGCCCAGCCAAATAATCCTTATTGCTCTAATTGATAGGAAATAACTATTTTTCTCCACCCAAAGTAGCATTATAGAAAAGTTGGGTAGAAGTAACCTCACTACAAATGACTTTCAAGATCAGTATGTTTTGTACCACAATACTAACAAGCATTAACGGTATTCAATCTCTCTTTCTTCCTTTCGGTCATTGATATAAAACAATGAAAAACTGATTTGATGAAGAAAAAGTTAAAATATAAATTATAAAAAATACACGAATAGGATTATTCTATGAAGCTTTCACTTTACTATTCATAATTAAAAAAAAAACAAAAAAAAAAAACCCCTTCTGTATATGTCAGCTGTAATGGAAACACAAACGTAAAAACATAGAATAATAATTTTTTAAATTCCAAAATTAAATCAAATTAAATTTTTAAAAAAAGAAAAAAAAAGAATATAGAATGTCATTCCAGGAAAAAAAAATCTTCTCTGGACAAGATTCTTACTTTCCAGAAATGAGTATTTTAATGCGTTGAAGTTGCTACTTGATAACCTAGAATTTTTCTGCTGAAGAACCGTTAATTTTGTAAATAAATACCAATCGTTAGAAAGAAAAAAATCCCAAAATATTAGTCTGTCAAAATGGTTAGAAATTAATTTCTATAGAGTTACCGCCCCATTGCAGCATGATATGATTGATCTCCCTAATCTATGGATGACCCTAATTGAATTTAAAAATATTTAATTGATGTATTTAATATTTTGAATAATCTAGGTTATACTCAGGTTCATGAGTAAAATGAAAGTAAAAAGAATTATTATTGATAATAATAATAATAATGATAATTATTATTATTACTATTATTATAATAATTCGATTTTGTCAATGAAGAAAAATAAAATAAAATCGACAATAAAAATCATTTCTTTGACATCTGGTTCTAGTAAAAAAAAAAAAAAAAAAAAAAAAAACTATTTTTTAAACGGAGAAATTACTTTAAAAACGAGCAATGCAATTAAGTTTCTACTGACACTCAAACCTGGAAAGACCCGATTAATATTTACTGACTTTTAATCAGCTCACAGCATTTAAAAATGCTGAATTGTCATTATATAGAGGAGGAGGGGGAGAAAAAGGTGTGTTCGTTGCAAATAGAAAATAGATGTAAAAAGAAATTCAAGTTCTATTGAACATCCATACACTTTCTGATGAGTATGGATGTTCTTAAATAAGCATCACAATAATAGAATAAACACAGACGAGGAAAAAAAATCAAAGTTAATTCTACTATACAGTTAATTCATGACTGAACCGCCACTAAAAAAAGAAAAACTAATGTGCGACAATAAGGTGATTGTTGTGTGTGTAGGCACCCGTACTTAATAAACGTCAATCATTCCTATCGTAATCAGGGATTTTACACGGGATTTTTCTTTTTTAGATGTCAACCCAGAATATTTTTATCAGTACAAATAGAAAAAAAATGAAGACAAAGATTTACAAAAAACATCTACGCTAATTATTTAATAACATCTTGAGATGTTTCAATTAAATAAAGTCGACTTGAGCAGCCGCCGGTTTTTTGGGGTGTCAAAAATGAAAAGGTGCCAGACTTTTGGGCCGGTTAAATTTAGAAGCTACAAATCTTTTCTTCGATTTGTCATTTTTCTTTTTTTAAATAATTGTATTTTTTTTTATTTGTAAAAACAGCTGAATATACGAATTAAGAGATTTATTTTAATTCATCATTTTCTTAATAATAAAATGATAAAGACTAATGCCATTTTTTAAAATCATAAGAATTATTAAAATAAAAGACGAAACACTGAAAATGAGAAGATTCGGGTTTTTTAAAAAAGCGCGGGGGGGGGGATCTATCTTTAATTAAATTGATCAGAAAATAAAACATTAAAAGTTTGTAAACAAATAAAAATTAAAACTAATAGAAATATTAAGCGAAAATGTTTTATCTAATTTTTACAATCGTAAGAAAAACCATTTGGGATTTCCATTTTTTTTTTTTTTGGTTATAAATCCAAATTCATTAGTTTTAAAATTCAAATATTAAAATACAAAATATAAGAAAATTTTATTTAAAAAGGAAAAGCATGAAATTAACCCTTACAAAAATTACATTTTTAAGACGATTTTTTAATTTAAGGTGACGATTTTTACAAAATTAAATTTAAAAATCATAATCGATCAGTCGAGTTAACCAAGAAAACATTTTAATTATATTTATTACCTGAATTATATTTATTTCTAAAATTTAATATAAAACCTGGAAAAACAGATTTAAATTTGTATTTGAAACAAACTAGTTTTATTATATATTAATTTTTATCTTATCCTTCCTTCGAATAAAAAAAAAGGTCCATAAGTAAATAATATTTTAAACAAAGTAGGGAAATTTTTAACTGTTTAAAAAGAACACAACTCAAATGAATATTAATTAAACTTTAATTTGAAAAAAAAAAAAAAAAAATTGAACAATTTTGATACTAAAAATATTCAGATAAAATAATATTTTTAAGTTGACACTTTAAATATTTAAGATTTCATTAAAAATAAACTAAAGTTGATGTTTTTATTTAGAGCTGAAAGACATTGCTAATTTGATAAAAATTTAGAAAGTATTTTTAGATAAATAATGAAATAAAAACGGCAGAAAATTACTGAGAAAATTATTTCAAAATTTTTAAATATTTTTTTATTTTTTAAAAAATATCTAATCAAAAAGGGAAAAAGATTTTAAAAATCAGAAAAATTCTTTCAAGAATAAAATAACTGATTTAATTGTTATATATTTTAAAAGAATTGATTTATTTTAATTATTGGATATTTCATCGTTATTTGATAAACAAATATTTTAGGATATTTGAAAAAAAAAAAAAGAAAAAAAAAAAGGAGGCTGTTTTTAAATTTATTATAACCAAATCTGATTTTTTTTAAATAAATTTAAAATTAGGCGGTTTTGAATTTAAGACAAAAAGGCTAATAACTAAAAAGGTAAAATAAGTTTTACATCAAATTTATTAATTAATAAATAAATACGAAATATGACAGCATATATATCATACATACATATATATATATATATATATATATATATATATATATATATATATGATGATGATGATGATGATGATTTTTTTGGTTGACTGGTTTATTTAATTTAAAAAAAAAAAAAAAAGGAATAGAGAAAAGATGTTTGCAGAGAAGAAAAATAATTAATATTTGCATTTATTTTGCGAACGCATTTCAATCAAAATGAGTTTTTAAGCCGCCGTCTCTAAAAATGCAAAAAAAGAGGAAAAAAAAGGCGGTCGGGTCGGTTTCTTTAGAGACAGAAAAAAATGGTAAAAAAAGGAAGATCAAGAGAAATTAGGGTCCTTAATTAAGCCTAAGGGAACAGTGAAGAAGTTGACGTACCTTTCAGCCTCAATAGGAGAAGAATTCCGGGTTGTGGCAGTCACATAAAGAGTGTAGATAATCCTGACAATTTGCCTGTAGTGATGGCGAAAGAGCGAGCTGCCGTCGACAAGGTAAAAAAAAGAGGGAGGGTGGCGGTAGGAGAAGGGTGGGAAAGACGAAGTGGGAGGAGAACTGCTGCTGCTGATGCGGCGGCGGCGGTGGCACTGGGTCAGGGTTCAGGGGTCATGAAAGCGCAGAGGTCAATCACGAAAAAATACATCTTTTTTGAGTAGAGAAAAGCTAAATGAGAATAAAACAAGGAGTTTAAAGAAAGAACAGAACGAAAACAAAAAGATGGAGAACAGAAAAATAATAAAAAAGATAAAATTGGGAAAGTTAATATATAGCAATGGGGTGTAAAGGGTCAGAGGTCAGAGGTTCCCCGGTACGGTGAGAATCCGAAAAGAGAGAAAGAAAAAGACAGAAGATGTAGACTGAGACAAGAAATGAGGCGAAAAGGAAAGAGTCAGTCGAAAGATAAAAAGCAAGGAAAGACAAAACAGAAAGATGAAGATAGAAAGAAGGAAAGACGCTAAAACGGCGAGATTTCACAGGTCAAAGGTTAGAAAAATCGTTGTGCATTAGAAAAAGAACTTAACGAATAGAAGAGAAAAAGAAAATGAAAAAATGATAAAGAAAGAATTAGAGCGAGAAGAAGAAGAAAATAATAATAATAATAATAATAATAATAAGAAGAAGAAGAAGAAGAAGAAGAATAGCAGTACCGTTGCAATCAGTTAGAGTTCCTGAGACTTGAGGGGACTTGCTGTCACTTAAACTTCACTGAAAACTGGTATGAAAAACTTGCATAGAATAATAATAATAATAATAATAATAAACTAGAATACTTAAAGGTTTCCAGGCGACCAAAGAAGACTTGCTGTCACTTAGACTTCTGCAAAAAACACCAGTTAAAACTAGTGTGAAAAACTCAGACAGAATAATAATGATAATAATAACGAAAGGAAATTCAACCAACAAGTTGGGGGAGATGACACTAAAACATACCAACAACTGGATTCAAGAGAAACCAAACATTTTTGGAGTAAAATATGGCAACCAAGACAACATAACAAAAAAGCCGAATGGATAAGCAACATGGCAAAAGAATTAGAAGAACCCAAAGAAGGTCCGAAAGCAGAAATACACATCAATTTACTCAGATCAACACTAAAAAAATATCAAATTGGAAAATGCCAGGCTATGATGGAATACATGGATTCTGGTTCAAGAAATTCACCTCCATTCACGACAGACTCAAAATGAACGGATGCCTACAAGGAGCACACATACCCGAATGGATGACCAAAGGAAAGACTACACTGATCCTGAAAGACCCCCCTCCACTCCAAACAACTACAGACCCATAACCTGCCACTCCAAACAACTACAGACCCATAAAATGCCAGGCTATGATGGAATACATGGATTCTGGTTCAAGAAATTCACCTCCATTCACGACAGACTCAAAATGAACGGATGCCTACAAGGAGCACACATACCCGAATGGATGACCAAAGGAAAGACTACACTGATCCTGAAAGACCCCCCTCCACTCCAAACAACTACAGACCCATAACCTGCCTACTTATGATATGGAAAATATTAACAGCACTAACGAGCCATGGGTTGTTCCCTGAGGAATAGAAAGGATGCCGCAAAGGATCCAGAGGCACAGGAGAGCTACTCTACATTGATCAGTACATCCTCAACAAGAGCAAGACCAGACGGATAAATCTAGCTATAGTCTGGATTGACGTCAAAAAAGCATATGATATGGTCCCGCAAAGCTGGATAATAAACTGCCTCAAAATGTACAAAATATCAGACAAAGTCACAAACTTTATCGAGAAAACCATGAAAACCTGGAAAGTGGATTGACAGCAGGATGGAGAAGCTTAGCTGAAGTGAAGATCGAAAGTGGTATATTCCATGGAGATGTACTATCACCGTTACAATTTATAATTGCGATGATGCCATTCAACTACATACTCAGGAAATGCACTGCCAGATACCAATTTAATAAATCGCAAGAAAAGATCAATCACCTAATGTACATGGACAATATCGTACTATTTACAAAAAATGAAAAAGAACTGGAAACTCTTATACAGCCAGTGAGAATATACAGTCAGGACATAGGGATAGAATTTGGCATAGAAAAATGTGCCATGCTAATAATGAAAAGCAGGAAATGGACGAAATGGAACCTCCAAACCAAGACAAAATTAGAACGCTTGGAGAAAAGGAAACCTACAAATACTTGGAGATATTGGAAGTTGACACCATCAAACAAGTGGAGATGTAAGAAAAAAATTAGGAAAGAGTATCTCTGAAGACCAGAAAGCTACTCGAGAGAAAACTATGTAGCAGAAACCTTATCAAAGGAATAAATACCAGGGCTGTATCCCTTGTAAGATATTTGGGAAGAACTTATGCAAATGGACCAAAGAACAAGAAAACTAATGATCATGCATAAGACATTACATCCGAGAGATGATGTTGATGAAGAGAGTGTTGATGCATCAATACAACAACTCAAAGACTATGGAGAAGGACTGATTACAGCCACTAGAATCAATACTGACAACATGATGACCAACAGAACGACAATAACTAGGAAACAAAAATGGAAAGAAAAACAACACTATAGATGTTTTAAATGGCTAATAAGCAACCAACATCTCACATGAGTAAACCGGGACATGGCTAAGAAAAGGAAACACTAAGAGAGAAACTGAATCTCTCCTAATAACAGTACAAAACATTGCCATAAGAATCAATCATATCAAAGCGAGAATAGATAAGACGCAACAAAATAGCAAATGTAGGTTATGTGGTGATAGAAACGATCAATCACATAATAAGCGAATGCAGCAAATTGGCACAGAAGGAGTATAAGACTAGACACAACTGGGTGGGCAAGGTGATCCACTGGGAGTTGTGCAAGAAATTTTTAATTTGACCATATCTACAAATGGTATATGCACAACCCAGAATCTGTCCTGGAGAATGAGACACACAAACTCCTATGGGATGTTGACATACAAATGGATCACTAATCTTGGCCAGGTGACCAGACTTAATAATAATCAACCCAAAATGAGAACTTGCAAAATTGTGGACTTTGCTGTCTCAGCTGATCACAGAATAAAATTGAAAGCAAATGAAAAGAAGGATAAGTACCTCAACTTTGCTAGGAATCGAAAAAGCTGTGGAACATGAAAGTGACAATCATACCAATTGTAATTGGTGCTTTTGGTACAGTCACCAAAGGATTATTAAAGGAACTGGAGGACTTGGAAATAAGAGAACAAGTGGAGACCATCCAAACTACTACATTACTGAGAACGGTCAGAATACTGAGAAGAGTCCTGGTGACTTGAGGAGACTTGCTGTCACTCAAACTCCAGTGAAAGACCATCAACTAACACTGATGTGAAAAACTCTCAAGGAGTAAATTATGATAATAATAATAATAATTGCTAGTTGGCCAACCATAGTTGAGGACAAGCAGGAGATTCCCTTTTTGAATAGCTACTACACCAGGGCACCTCAGGTGGTGTAATGGTAAGCAACCTAGACTAGCAAACCTGTGTCATATATTGTACTGCTGGACAAACAATGAAAAACACGTAGATATATAAAAATATAGTTCATATTTTTATTCTTCGACAGCAACATTTGTGTGAAGTAGGAATACAGTCAGAGAGAGTTTGCACATGTCTTTCTTTTGTGGCGGGGACCCTTTGTGTGAATTAGAGCGATGGCCGGAGAACATACACGGGGGAGCTGACAGTGCTTGAGTGACCAGTGGATCTCTCTCTTCAGTCCAAAATTACAGACCTTATATCATGTTTCTACTCCCATGCAGAAATATTAACATGCCTCTTTGTCCACGTATTTTTCTGTTTATGGCTGGTTATCGGAACTTACATACTTCCGTTTTTTTTCCAGTAATTTGTTGATCTTATCTGCAAACGGATATATCTGTCACTCTATCCACAAGCAATAAATTACATTCCTGGCCATCCTCCTTTATTTTTCTCTTTCCTGTGAAACCACTTTGTTGATGTTATCTTGCGATCGGAGTGAATCTGCTAAGTTCATCCAAGGCACTCTGCTAAGCCAGTATATTAGACCTGCACAAGTGAGTTTGATTCTCAATAGGATCCCCCATTCATATGGCCTTGTGCCACGTCTAAGTAACAAAGCTTAGTAAATTACTACTACACTAAGGTGTAGAAAAGGGCACTACTCCTTTCCTTAGATTGCTCCACTTATCCTTGATCCATACCTTATAATACTGTGTGTTAAGGAAGGAGACATCAAGTACAGTTTTTTGAGTCTTTGGTATGATTCAACCTGGGATTGAACCTCGGTCTCCTGGACCAATGGTGAATGCTCTAACCATTAGTAATAATAATAATAATTATAAGTGGATGGAGCAAACTAGCATAAGAGGAATACAAAACCAGACAAGATTGGGTAGGACAAGTGAAGCACAGTGATTTGTGCAAGAGATTGAAATTTGACCATACAATCAAATGGTAGATGCACAAACCAGAACCAGTCCAAGAAAATGAGACCCATAAAATTCTCGGGGATTTTCAGACACAGACAGTTCAACTAATTCCAACCACAAGACCAGAACAAATGTTAATTAACAAAAAAAAAGAGAATTTGCCATCTTGTGGATTTTGCCATTCTGACAGACCATTGAGTGAAAATAAAAAAAAATGAAACGATAGACAAATACTTGGACCTTGCCTGAGAACTGAAAAAGCCATGGAATATAAGGGTCAAGGTAATACCAATTGTAGTTGGTGCAATTAGAACAATCCTTGGGAGCTTGGAGAAAGGACTGGAGGAACTAGAAATCAGTAGGAGTATCGAAAACTTCAATACTACAGTATTGCTGAGATCAGCTAGAATACTGAGATGAGTCCTGGAGACTTGAGGAAAATTGATGTCACTAAAGCTCCAGTGAAAGACCACCAACAAACTGTTGTGTGAAAAACTCATAAGAGAATAATAATAATAATAACAATAATAATTCAATTGAAGAGATTCTAAATGCATTTGAATGCGCAAATAAAAGAAAGTCCCTTGAAATCGATAAAATAATAAACTTTTGGTTCTGATATCCTTCACATATCAATTAAGATCAAACTTATATCACAAATCATTAAAGAACCTGAGAAAATGTCTGATTGGCTCAAATAAAGAGTAACATATTCACTAATAAAACAAAGGAAACAACAAATCCTAAAATTACCAACCCATCACATGCCTTCCTACAACATATAAAATAATAACATTGATTGTAAAAGAGAGAATAATGAAATTCATTGAATATATAAACATCTTACCTTTAAAACAAAATGGATGCTAAAAAGAATCGTGTGTCTGCAAAGATCAGCTCCTCATAAGCAAGATGATCATGGAGAATTGTTAATCCAAAGAAAAAAAAAGTATGGTTTGGTTTGGTTTCTTTGTTTAATGGCATATCAACCTTTGTAGGTTATTTAATGCCAAAGCCATTCACTTAGAAGAACAGTAGTGGTACTATTTAACCCATAGCTGGGAGGATAGGGGGTTCATACCTTTCCCTAGGGTATTTGCCCGAAAGTGAACGTAATAGCACAACTGGAGTACGAACTCGCTTACTACGATTCCGCAGTCCATCGCTTTAACCATTACACCACAAGGACCACCCCCAGTATGGTTTGGATTGACGAGAAAAAAGCTTTTGATCGTATACCCAACAAATAGATTTTAAAAGTTATAAATATTCTAAAGATATCCCTAGTTATTATAACATCCCTAAATATTAATCATTTGGTTACACACAGTAAATGGTTTCAAGTATTGCTATTTAACACTAATATTTCTATTTAATATTAATCATTTGATTGTATACAGTTTAAATGGTTTCAAGTATTGCTATCTCAGTGCAACTGAGCCTCAACCACAACCTTCTAGCACCTTTAAGATAAAATATATATGGGTACTTAGGAAACCAGGGTTCAATCCTAGGTCGAGTCATACCAAACACTCAAAAAAATGGTACTTGAAGCTGCCTAGCTTAACACTCAGCATTATAAGGTAAGGATCAAGGGTAAAATGGAGCAATCCAGGGATAGGAGTAGTGCCCTTCTCAACACCTCAGTGTAGTAGCTATTGAAAAGGGAGCCTTCGGATCACCCTTGACTAAAGTCGCCAACTTTATTTACTTGCTTTAATTAGATTTAATAGAAATAATTAAATGAAATAATGCAAATATCAAATTGAAATAAAGATGAAACTTACTGAATTTAAGTAACTATGAAATAAAATACAATTACAATATTTCTAAATTACAAAGATGACTTTTTAGATTATATTAAATTAAAATGCTAAAAGCTAATTCTCTCTCTCTCTCTCTCTCTCTCTCTTTTTCACCAGCTAAGTGTAGTAGCTATTGAATAGGGAGCCTTAGGGTGGCCCTCGACTAAGGTCACCAACTTGAAATTGAATGCCTATCCATTATTTTTGGGAAATATATGGAGCCACTGGGGCATTGGCCTAATGAGTAGAGTGTTCGCCAATGGTCCGGGAGACTGGGATACTAGCACCCTTCCCAACACCTCGGTGTAGTAGCTATTGAAAAGGGAGCCTTAGGGTCACCCTCGATTAAGGTCACTAACTTTACTTACTATATGGGGTCCAGCAAAAAAAGATCATGGTAAAGATTCAGTGAAGGTTTGAAAGAAATGACTGAAAATTTTTTGTTCTCTTGGCTCTAATAAAAATCTTATTATGATATGCCTTTTTTCGTTGGGTTACAGTTGTACACACACACACACTTATATATATATATACGTGGTGCATTTAATAAGTTTCCAGACTTTTTTGTACAGGCATTTAAAATTGTCATAGACTCTTGAAAATTCAGTATGTCATTGCTATACATCTTATGAGATGACTAAACAATTTTTAAGATTTCAGCTTCAAATAAACAGTTACAGCAGCAATTGGAATACACCCCTACTAAAGCCTGATTCTTACAGCTGGTGAATTCCAAAAATGCAATCTGGACATCAGGACACTTTAGAAGAACGATATGCAATAAAATTCTGTTTTAAACTTGGAAAAAATGATGCCACAGAAACGTATGGAATGTTTCAGACTGCTTTTGGAGCATCTTGCATAAATCAAGCATCAGTTTTTGAGTGGCATAAGAGATTCAAGGAAGGCAGCGAGTCTGTGACCGATGATGAGAGGTGTGGGAGGAGTAAGGAAGTCAATACACCACAGTTGATTGGCCATAGGCTTAGGGTTAGGGTTACTATGTTGAGGTTTTAAGGGAGTTCAGGAAGAGATTCCTAGGGAAGAGGCCAGCACTCTTCAAATTGGCTCAATGGCATTTCCAGCAGGACAATGTACCAGTCCCCAACTCCATCCTCGTCACAGACTATTTGACCAAAATCGGCATCAAGACAGTTCCTCACTGTCCCTATAGTCCAGACTTGCTCCCTGTGACTTTTGGTTATTCCCTAAGCTCAGAGGCTGTCACTATGAGACAATTAAGGAGATGAAAGAGGCTGTGACAAAGGTCATTGACACGCTCACACAAGAGGACTTCCATGGGGCCTTCCAGAAGTTGTTGGAACAGTTAAAATAAGTGCATTGCAGCCAGGGGAGATTACTTTCAAGGGGACTATGAAACGCAGTTTCTTCCAGGCAGCGGTTGTGTCGATACTGCTATATGAATGCACTACTTGGATGCTAACTAAACGGCTGGAGAAGAAATTACACAAGAATGTTGAGAGCAGTATTGAACAAGTATTGCGACAACACCCCACGAGACACCAACTATACGGACACCTGCCCCCCATCATGAAAACTATACAAGTCAGACGAACCAGACACGCGGGACACTGCTGGAGAAGCAAGGACGAGCTCATAAGTGATGTACTCCTATGGACCCCCACATATGGATGTGCAAAAGCAGGACGACCAGCTCGAACTTATATACAGCAACTATTCGAGGACACGGGATGTAATTCTGAGGACCTGCCGGAGGCAATGAATGATAGGGAGAAGTGGCGAGAGAGGGTCAGGGACAAAACCTCTGAAGAAAAAGCTATGTAGGAACTACACAAGGATGCTGTTTGCTGTTCTGAACAAATCCTGGAAGGAACATCCCACAAAACAGCAGTTGTATGGCCACTTACTTCCTATCTCATAAATCATCCTAGACAAAGAAAACAAGGACAGACTCATAAGTGACATTCTCCCGTGGACTCCTACACATGGACACACCAGTGTTGGCAGACCAGCAAAAACATATACATCAGTTCTGAGCAATGGCTAATAGGGACAGATTGCAAAAGAGAGACAAGGAAATCCATGTTGTCCTTTCGTGATTAGGTCCATTGGTGGGGAGGTACCTGAAGGCTCAAGTCTTTAAACGTAGACCACAGACAAGTGACTAACAGAAAGATTTTATTCGTCATGAAATCACAGCAATGAATAGGTGAATGCTGGTGAGAGTTCAAGGTGAGTAATAAGGGTGAGACATCAAGATGAGGATTCAGGAGTTGATAGCTGGTGAGGACAGCAAGTAATTTGGACAAGAGAATCTTTAGAATAAAGTCATGACAGTAACAAAACAAAATGAAAAATATTGTTCTTTTGAAGTGTAAAACCAAATACAATTTACGCTACTTTATTAAATTTACTTTCCAAAGCCATATATAAGGAGATTTTAATAAGCTAGCTAGCTAGATAGATAGACAGTATGGGGATTCAGTTAGAAATATAAGTTGTCTCCCTTAGTCGAGAGTGACTCGAAGGCTCCCTTTTCAATAGCTACTACACCGAGGTGTAGGCGAGGGTACTACTCTATTCTCTGGATTACTCCACTTTACTCTTAATCCTAACCTTATAATGCTGAGAGTTAAGCAAAGTGGCATCAAGTACCATTTTTTGAGTTTTTGGTATGACTCGACCTGGGATTGAACTCTGGTCTCCCAGACTATTGGCGAACATTCTACTCATTAGGCCAATGGCCCGTTTAAATACTTTTAAATAAGAAATATGAAGAAATATAAAAAACCAATAACATGAAAATTTTCTTCAATCTATAATAGATAGATAGATAGACAGATAGATAGATAGATATGAACAGCTTATATATATATATATATATATATATATATATATAATAACTATTTATTTATCTTAGTCTATTCACATAACTATGTGTGTGTGTGAACAGAATAAGATAGATAAACAAATAAACACAGTCTGTGATAGATAAATAGATATAAACAGCTTCAGATTATATATATATATATATATATATATATATATATATATATATATATATAATTAGAAGAGATAAACAAATAGATAGATATGAACAGTTTTTGATAGACAGATAGATAGAACAACCACTGGGAAATTATTTTTGTTTTGTTTTTGTTATGAGGTAAAGCAGTCTTTGAAGAAGACATCTTATCAAGAATAATATCCAACTATTTTTACTTAAGGCAATATTTCTTTTATAGCAGTATTGCCTCATTACATATGATACTACAGTTATTTTATTTTTTTCTTCGTTGATGCCAAAGAGCAGTGTTCAAACTGTGATAAAAGTCAGTATTTAGAAATGCTGTTTTTCCAGATAAGCAAGTCCCCCTCACACACACACACACACACACACACACACACACACACACACACACACACACACACACACACACACCAAATTAAAAATTGTTTAAATACAATTTTTATATCTTACTAATATTTTAGGCTGTTTTCTTTCTTGATTAAGAAAGAAAAATAGTTTCAATTTAATTGCTAAAAGATAAATGGTGGGTTTATTTTCCTTTGTTTTAATGATAGATAAATTTAATCTCTTTTTCCTGTGAAATATTTTATCTGTTAAATTCATCTTTTTATTCATAGAACTTTATTTTCTTATTAAAAAACCATCTAAATCACAAATGCTCTTCAAAAAACGAATTGTAAAAAGTATTTAAATCTAAAAAATTGTCAGTGTTTATCTGAATTATCTGAGGCTCCAGTCCTGGGGTTCTAAGCAATGTGGATTATCCCTTCATGGCCATTACTTCCTGGTCCACTCTAATCTGGAGTCAAATAGAACTGTTCAATCATTTAACTGTATATAAAATGACTGATGTTAAGTTGAATTGTTAGTGTTACATAGCAATACTTGAAATCATTTAACTGTGTGCATACAAATGAATAATGTTGAATAGAATTATTAGTGTCGAATAGCAATACTTGAAAACATTTAAATGCAGGCAAAAACTGAATTATTGGTATTACATAGCAATTCTTGGAACTATTTGACTGTGTGCAAACAATAAATAGCCATACTTGAAACCACCACACTGTATAAATAAGTAAAGTTGGTGACTGTAGTCGAGGAAGACCTGAAGGCTCCCTTTTCAATAGCTACTACACTGAGGTGTAGGGGAGGGTGCTACTCCTATCCTTGGATTGCTTCACTTTACCCTTGATAATATAACCTTATAATACTGAGTGTTAAGTAAGTTGGTATCAAGTACCATTTTTAAAGTCTTTGGTATGACCCAACCAGGGATTGAACCCAGGTCTCCTGGGCCATTGGCGAACACTCTAAAATAGAATTATTAGTGGTACATAGCAATAATTGGAACCATTTGACTGTGCGCAAACAATAAATAGCAATACTTGAAACCACTACACTATAAATAATGGATCAATATTAAATAGAATTATTAGTGTTTGATAGCAATACTTGAAACCATTTAACTGTGTGCAAACAAATGATTAATATTAAATAGAATTGTTTGTGTTGGATAGGAATACTTGAAACCATTTAACTGTGTGCAAACAAATGATTAATATTAAATCGAATTTTTTGTGTTAAATAGAAATACTTGAAACCATTTAACTGTGTGTGAACAAATGATTGATATTAAATAGAATTATTAGTGTTACATAACAACACTTGAAGCGATTTAACTGTGTACAAACATTCGTGTAACATAGGAATACTTAAAACTTCTTAACTGTGCTAACAAACGAGCTCTGGCTGGTTTAAAATCTTGCTAACAAACTATTTAATGACAAATTATATATACTTTATATATATTTATTAATAAAATTTGGCATTAAATAATCTATATGGATTTATGTACCATAAAACCCAAACAACCAACCTAACCTTGAATTATCTATCGTTTTTGTTACCAACATTTTTAAACAAACATTAGACCTCATTTCCATGACAATCAAAAGTAGTAGCAGGTTGTAGTATAAATTTAGAAAAAAAAAGGCCGCGAAAATTCAAAGCAATGTCAAACCACAATATTAGCGTAATAAACATGTTAAAAATAACAAGAAAGCTCTGTATCAAAACGGATGAATATTCGAGAATACTGCCCGAGTGTCCCTTGACCTTTGTTAATTATCTGTACTTCCATATATACGAAAGGTCCTGCACAGAATTAACGAACTAATCTGTTTTAGATCAAAATTATTTTAAACAACAATCAAAATGAGATTTAAACAAAAGAAAGATAACTCTATCAAGTTTCAATACGAAAGGGTAACTCCGTCGAGCTAGAATAATAATATTAACATCTTCTTTTATTAGAAATGATGCAAAGAAAATGCTAAAAAAACGGATCAATTTTGGCACAATTCTTTACATAAAAAACGCCCAAGAAAAATCAACAATTTGGGGAAAAAACGACTTAAAAAAAAACAAAAAACACTCGACCACATTTTTTTGACCAATGCTAAAAAAATACACGCTCACTTTTTTCGTTTGGAATTTGCAGTGCCAACCTCACCCCAAATACTATGATGTCAAAAGATCTTTAAAAAGCAATTCTGGACCATCTGGCATTCGTGCCGGATGGAGTATCAAGGTCCACGATATATTCGAGGCCGAGTAGCCCTTGGCTCCGACCGGGCAACGTCCAGGTGGGCAAAGAATCATTGTTAAGCATAGCACTAGACCGTCAAGTCTGGTTAAAGCTATGACCCGTGTAGAGAAGAGGAAAATCTCGTATTTTGTTTTGGCGTGCAATTTAATTCAACACTGAATTTCACCCAATCAGGATGACTTATCCTATTCAGCCCGGACCTTCATTTCCGGCTAGCAAAACGGGTGAGCGGCCAAACACACTCTCTTCGGCTTGAGACGGCGACCAGAACAGACGTGCCTCTGGTCGTCCCTGCTTAGCGATACCTTTTAGCTAAACAAGCCACCCAGTGTGGACATCTCACTGTGCCTTTAACACTAGCAGCAGCAACATGGACACTCAACGAGGGAACCATCTAATTTATGGATTCTTTACGAGGAATCCCAGTGGAACATAAATTAGAAACATTCAGCATGCCTTCCACAGGCACCACTTCATGTCACCCCAAAAATTGACTATGTCGATCCGAGCGTCACTCCGCTCTCGACACACAAAACTACACGGTGACTTTGAACACATCCCTCACAAGTCCAACAACACGCTGCCATCTCAACAGCCCGCTAAGCCATTTCGTCTCAAACATCCAACAACCCTAAACACCATGAGTCTTGCTGCATCCAAAAGCAAACCAAATATTCAAAGCTGCAAATAAAGAACTTTCGTTGTGTGTTACTAAAAAATACAGTGTTATCCCAAAAACCGCTAAACCCGCAAGATCATCTGGCATACATGCCAGTAGATTTGGCAAAGGCTTGCATAGTTTCGCATTGCACCCACTGATCCTATGTCCAGTATTGTCCAGCAAGACATAAGTTTCGGATCGTGCCGGACATACCCCTAAATCCCCGCTACAAAAAAGACCTTGTGTCAAATCCTGTCCGGTGGTAGGCAGAGATAAATAATTCCATCGGCAAAATGTATACATCTGTGTCTCGAAATCTCATAGCACCCCCCCTCCTCAACGCTGGACGACCCGTATCAAATTACGACCATCAACTTGGACGATAACCTTTCAAGTCTGTGAGGTTTGAAGACTTTGAAGGTCAGGGGCTAAGGGCAAGGCTGTGTTGCCATAGATATCTGACTCCATATTTTGGTTATATTATTTTACCCCACGTTGACTGGCCGGTGCAATGCCTTGCCCAAAGAAAGTCCCAAAAGAAATATTCAAAAAGAAAAGATAGAAACAGATAAGAGACGAAAACATTTCTTCTATACTTTCCTTTATTTATTTGGGTGAAGGGACTAACCGACGTTACGTCTTGGGACGTAGCGTGGTGCCCAAAACACCAGACAGCAAAATGGTGTTGTTGGTTCGACGGACACTGCCCGAAAGAGAAAGATAATATGGTCTCCTTTTTCAAGAGGAATGCTTTTTTTCTTTTACGCATGCGTCATCTCCTTTTCCGTAAGAGAGCTCTGGGAGTTTCTTCAAATTTAATAGTTTTCTTTTTATTTATTTATTTATTTTATTTATTTTAAATTTAATTATTTATTTATTTATTCGTTCCCTACAAGTCTACGCGACTGCTTCTAAATTCACAACAACTCGCAGTGACTAAAGACACGAACAATTTCCTTTTCGCTTTCAGATCTGTTAATTGTGTAATTTTTATTCACATTAATTCCTTCCAAATAATAGTGACCTCTCGACTATACCACAGCGGCAATAATAACACAATTTTACTTTCTAAACATGAATTTTTAGCCAACACAGCGACAACAGTTCAGCACGGAATTTGAAAACACATTTTTTATCATCAGCAAGTCTTCGACAACAGCCAATCTTTCAAATCCAATTATAAGAACATATGAACTATGGAAGCCGAAAAGATTTTCTTGTCACCAGAATATCAGAACTCCATAACTCTACGTGTTCCACCTTTCATCATAAACAGACCTAGAATATAGTTCCACCAGCACAAAACCATCTTCAGCAATCGAAAAATTACCTCACAACGAGTTGTGTACACACACATTGTTGAGCCCCCCCCCCGAACAAGATCGCTGAGGAAATAGAAGACCCCCAGGAACATCCGCCAACAGAGACGTAATTCTCCAAAGATTTGAAAGATCGGACAATGCAAAGCTGAGAGAAGTCTTCTCAACTTCTATTGTTCATAAAAAGTCTTCTTGGCCGAAGACACATGAATGAAAGCATTATGCGCTTGCTGTGGTTCAATAAGTTACCACAGTCAATGATACACATTCCAATGGCCTTCTCCAAAGAGAAGACGTCGTCTCAGCTCACCGAACTCGCCGATCGGATTGCAGACACTTATCCTCAGAAATCAGAAGTTTCTAAAGTCTCAGCAGAAAACAACAAGGAAGACAACGCAGCCTCACACCTATGCGAAATATGTAGTAAGGACAATAAGGGTCAATCACGACATGACTTTCACTGACCTGCACAAAGCAGGAACTCTAGCAAGGGTCAATCACCAGCAGGAAACTACCTATACTATCGTTGGGTCAGTAAAATAGTAATTCCTGTGTATGGAGTGAGTGAGAGAGGGGCTCTCTGTGATTGGATATACTAATCACGTGATGAGCCCTGTAATCTTGGCGCAAAATCCCAAATCCAGTCAGATAGATTCCACCAAGCGTTCCGTGAGGCAGTGACATTAAGAGCTTTCAGAGAGACAACATTAAGATACCAGATATCTTCTTCAGCACGCCGGTAAGTCCTTTAAACTCAACTTTATACACAGGAAGGACTGTATATCGTTATTCATTGTTTCACGTGCTGGTTGATAAATTTTTAGAATTAAACAAAGTATTAATTCATTTATTTGTTGCTGTTAGCCTTAGAATAAACGCTATACTAACACAATACTATTATCCCTTCCTGTTCTGTGAACAGACACGACATTGTGTCGAACCATGCTTTTATCTAAGTCGACCGACTACTCATAACCCAAACAAAGACAAAACAAACAAACTCCAATCCTAAAAATGATAAGTCACTGATGTCGTCAGCCAATAGTATTTAGGAACGATTCGTTAAGGGACTAAATTGGTCCGCACAGAAGGTTTTTTTAATATTAAAGTCAGCCTGTTTTTCTAAGGACAGTCCTCAACAAATGGACAAAATAGGTAGTATTTAAAAACACGTGGTCGAATTAGAATGAAGTTTCTCACTATAATATAGTAATAATAAGCAAGGTCGCCCAACATAGACCACATAGCGTAGTCGCACACAGTAGCTATAAAAGCAGCGGTATCAAACCGGGTCAAGACAGTTTGGCTGGACGCCAGCCGAGGATGTGGTAGAAAGCAGATTCTCCCCTAGTCGTTCAACGCCGGAAGCCTAATCAGCAGCAGCTGCCCATGAGGACTGCTCAAGGCTTCCCCTAAAGCACACGTCATGATTCCAGCCGCAGACGACGCAGGAAGATTGCCAGCCACTCAGCTTAAAAGCCCTTTTCAGGGCTACTCAGAAAGTCTATTCAAACACCTCCTGAGACGACACAATGCAGCAGACACAACTACCAGCCTCTCAATCTAACAGCCCTTTTCAGGATAATTCAGAAAATCTAATCCACTTTGAGACGGCACCAGCAGCTACCTTCTTGCATCGGCGACCATTTCACTGCAGCAGCAACTACCACTCCTGCACCGGCGGCCACTTCCCTGCAGAAGCGGTTACCAGTCCTGCGCCGACGACCATCTTCCGGCACCAGCAGCAACCAGCAGCTACCAGCAGCTACCAGTTCTGCGCAAGCAGCTACCAGCGACCTTCCTGCAGCAGCGATTACTAGTTCTGAACCAGCAGCTGCCAGTCCTGAACCAGCGACCGCCTTCCTGCACCAGCGATCACCTTCCTGCACCAGCAGACACCAGCAACTACCAGTCCTAAACCAGCGACCATCTTCCTGCACCAGCGGAAACCAGTCCTGCACCTATCCAACGAATACCAGTCTTGTACCAGTTCTCCAGACCAGGTCCAACAATCACCATCCAGCCTCGGCGATTGTTCGCCATACGCTTTTCCGATTGCGATTCGCCCTAATAAAGTTTGGCCTTTCGAAGTAACGCCCTTGTTTTGTCATTCTTGCCTAGTTCGTTGTCAATCACTTATATTTCAAAAGTTTGTAGGGACCGGTATATTTATCTGGCCTCCGCAACACTTTTTTGCAGAAGGATTTAAAAGACCACACTAGCAAGTAAGGGTAATTACTCTTATTGGTAATAACAAATCAGGTCACTTACTTTACATTCAAGACTTAAAATCAAAGAGAATTTTTTTAATTGACACAGGAGCAGAAATAAATGTTATTCCTCCAACTTCAACTTAAAGAACCTCCTTGGGTAACAAAATGTTACGAGCAGCAAACGGCATTACGTTCCAAACTTTGGGTACCTTGTATTATATCAGTGTATGGTTGCAAGGAAAGAACAAAACATAGTTGCAAAAACAAAGAACACGAAGGCACGTAAAAATCTAAACAATTGTATTGAAAACAAACAAGTAAAAAGTTCAAAATAACAGGGTTTGTATAAACGTGTTGATATGGAATTAAAAGGTAGAAAAATGTCCTATGCTTTATAGTGGTGGGTTTGTTAGACTTACGCGCACGCGGTCAATCAGATGTTACGAGTGCGGAGAGGAGATTGGTGATTTACGGCTTAGTCGCTTCCTTCAAAGCAGAGAAGAGGAAAGTCAATGTGGGTGATGCATGGTTTCGAGTTTCGCCTCTCTCTCTCTCTCTGTCTCTGTCTCTGTCTCTCTCTCTTTCTCAGAGCTGGAGTTTCGAGTCTGTTGGTGTCGTCTGCCTTCTTTTGATTTGGCTCTGCTGTCGAGAAATTTGTCTTTTATATCGTTTTTCACTTCCGATCGGATCAAATTGGGTTTTCTTTGTTTTTACCGCGAAAGTCACGGATTGGCCGAAGAATTACTTTGAATTATTTTTAGTTTTTGACAAATTTCATCGACATTTCGCTATGCGCTGATCCAATTCGCAGAAGCTCCTTTTTCCATTTTGAAGAAAGTCTCAGCACCGATAACATCCGGTGAATGCTCTCATGGGTGCTAGTTGCAATCATTAGTTTGTGAGTATGATGAATCAAAAGAGATCTCTTTCGGTCATATAACATTCCCTTTTAAACTTAAAGTTTGGAATGAAACAGAACTTTTCTTGGACATTTGTTATTGCAAATGTAAAATCACCCGTCATCGGTGCTGATTTTCTTTTACACTTTAATCTTTCAGTGAATTTAAAGAACCGCCGTTTAATTGACAACAATACAAAAACATCTTTTGTGGGAAGCATCAGAAGCAGCGGGACAATAGCAATTCGCTTTGCTTTGCCTATTTTACAGCAGCATCTGGGGCCAAAAACCAAAGACACGAGTCTCGTACTGATGAAGATGTATATCTTTATTTGCGCACGTGTTCAGCGTAAAACAAGCTTACATTCTCCAGCTATACATTCTCCAACGTGAAAACTGAAACAAAACAAATACACTCGTAAATGTTCCAAGAAAAGGAAACACACCACGAAAGTGATGATTTAAATCAAATCAATTCAAGAGAATTCACGTGTTTACCTCTTTTTGCCTTGCTAGTGACCCACAAAGAAAAAAGTCCGTTTCGCATGCCAGTCAATTTGAAAAAGATCGAATTCGCGCCAGCCGGTGTTCAGGTCGGAAGTTCCTCCCGCACCTTCCACCCGGAAGCGACCGGCGCGGGAGGTAAAGTTCAATCTAAAAAACTATACCGGTTGAAACGCAACAACTAGTGCATTCTAAACCTCGTCGTCTAAATCCAGACAAACTAAAAACTGCAAAAGCGGAATTCCAACGCATGCTAGAGTTAATTTAAGCTAATGCATACCCACTTCCATTCAAAGTTTCCTGATTAACAGCCTACATGTGTGATTTAACATACTTGGACATTTTATTGAAAATTATTTACGTAGTCACTTTTACATGTCCCGTGATAGGCTGAAAAACGACCAATCGCGAGCTGCTATCAGCACATCTACTGTACCACCACATGTGCGCGCGTTCTTCAAACTAACATCCCTTTTTCTCCTTTTGACACCAACGATGAAACACGGAATCTTGAGTGCTGACGAAACAGGTTACGAGTCCATGTGGCGCACTACATACGTGGAAGGTCATCCCTTGAGAGACTCTACGCACGTGGGGACCCAAAATTCTCCTTTTTCAAGCCTTTGAATCTGTAAGGACCAGCCACCAAAAACTACGTGGAACTGAAAGAACTGTTACCTAGGCCAATGCTGTAGTTAAATCCGCAGAAAGCACCTGTTTTTGCAATTATATTTCTTTTCTTCTTTTTCTTTGTCTTTCTCTAAATATAAACCCTAATTTTCAACCGAATTGTTGCCTTGTTCCTTTTCTCTTGTCACGTCTCGTGCTACAGTAAGCCTTATTTTCCCTTACACTGCAGATGTAGATTTTGACATTCTCAACGGGTAAAATCCCAACAATTTTTAAAAAACATTCCCAAATCTGATTAAACCAATTTGTTATAATAGTGAAACCAAACATCAAGTCAATCATCACATTATCACTCGTGGACAACTAGTGCATTCTAAACCTCGTCGTCTAAATCCAGACAAACTAAAAACTGCAAAAGCGGAATTCCAACGCATGCTAGAGTTAATTTAAGCTAATGCATACCCACTTCCATTCAAAGTTTCCTGATGTATAGCTTCTCGGCCTTTAATCGGTATAGTCTTGATTTGACACAAACAGTTCACACTGACTAATTGTGCAAGGGGTTCGATTCTTACGAGATGACCCAAATAAATATTTTTCTTTTCTTCTTTCATCGTTTCCTTTATATTTTTCAGTTTTTTTCCTCGACGACTTGGACCCGAATAGATTCAACGTGTTTCCAAGCAGATAAAACGCTGGTGCCTCAACAAAAGGCCACCGAAATATGCAAAGAAAGAGGCGGTGTTTTACATTCGATTAAAGATTCGCAGGAATTTGGCGCTCTGAAATCGGTTCTGGAATTATCATATAATTATTGGGTGTCGGTAAAGAAAATTAACAACAGTAAGTGCTTTCTGATTATTATCGCATCAAGAATTACAGGATAGTGACAGGGAGAGAAGCTGTCCCTCTCTCTCCCACTCTCTCTATTATTACAAGGTGAGATAGGCATGGAAGGACCTCACTCTCTATTAGCCATGTGTGCGTCAGCGGAGAAGCAGACCCCTCGACCATATTTTGTACTGAGGAAGAGCCCCCCCAAAAAATCAACACGTGGCGAATTTTCAAACTACGGAAGATAAATTAGTTGCCGTTTATTCCTCGAGGGATGAAGACGCATAAGGAATTGCCTTTGTTCGTCGAAAAACCAAGAACATAGTTTGGGAAATGAAGAAACCGAAATTCCAAAATAATGCCACGCAGAGAACCATAAGAGAAAAGAAAGAACTTATCTTTTGAATGAACCAGCACTCCGAGACATGGTAAATCACGTTAAATGAATACCCAAAAGAAAGACTTGTCCACGAGGAAAGGAACAATAATTAATCCTGGTCTTATCCGAAATAAGATGTGTATCCTTCCACCAGCGTGTTATGTAAACCCATTAACGAAAGAAAAAGGAGAGAAAAATAAACTCTACAAAATCCCAAGTAAGTAACATACAATTTAAGTATATTCAACTTTATCCTGCTGCATTCACACTGAAATGATAAACTTGAGATTTGGAGCACGAGCTCTGCCATTAAATCCCATAGTCCGAAGGAAAGCAGACCGTGTCTACCGTTGTCGAACTACCTTCTCACCTTCCACCATTAACAGATATTTTATGAGGGGGCTTAGTCCAGGATATGGATATTTTAGTGAAGGCTCCTCCGGGATACAGAAAGACTTTCTCGCTCCTGACTTTTACTTGAATTGTTTTGTTTTCTTTGCTTCTTTCTTTTATGCAATAAAAGAATATTGTTATTAATCCTGTTAATTCAAACACGGCAGCTCAGAGTCCTTATTTTCTGGTGGAAGAATTGTGTTTATCGAATGGCTTATATTTGAGGGGGAAAGCTAGCCAGTTAGCTGTGTTGACTTTTAATAATTTACCTAGAACTCGCCTAGTAGCTTTAAAATGTGGTTCTGCTTGGGAGTTGGTGATATCTGTGACACTAGATAGCGTTCGGCAAATCACAGCCAACGTTTGTGTCCGGCTTTAACTGAAGGACTTGTCACTCAGCAAGCCCACTGGGCACATGGCAGCGTAACAGTATCCAAAAAAATACAATAGCACGAACCTGAAACTTTTTGTTACTTTTTTAAGATGGAGCAAGACTAGTGAACCGCAAAAATCAAAAGTTGAAACGGCAGCTGACAATCACAAATTTTGATAAAACTTGTCACCGTAACTCGATGCAAACAAACTGTTTTATGATAAAAACCCAATGTGTTACGTTGGGTTTTAGAGGGCGAAGGTTAGGTTATTTGGTTTTATGATATAACAACTCTTGATGATTATTTCATATCATGATTGATTCATTTGTAGAAGTTCGGCTTATTTATTTGTTTAATGGCATACCAAATCCTTATAGGTTATTTAATGCCAAAATTTGATACATTTGTAAAGGTTTGGCTTATTCATTTGTTTAATGGCATATTAACTCCTTATGGGTTATTTAATGCCAAAATTTAATTAATTTGATTTGATTACAATCACAACTATATTTTCCCTATTTCGTTGCATTTTCTTTTTATTTGTCTGTAGTCATAATACATTCCGGTGACAGCGCCCAAAGTTCAATTTGTTAACTTAATCTTTTGTGCCCACATTCTCTGCTACCATTTAAACATCTATGAGAAAGATAAAGTCAATCGGTCGATTACTTTTTGATACGAGGCAGTTAAAAATGGGTAAAATCTCAGTATTTCGGATTTGATTCAGTTACCCTGATTTTTGAGCATTTTAGGCGTGTTCCCCAATGGGCAACGTTTTGAAAATTAACTTTTAATCTTGCTTATTATACAATTCCATCTCTTAAAAAAATGATAATTAAGTTCCATAAATCGAGGAGTGACCCACATGTTTCCCAGTTTCCATCAATTTAGATTTTGTTTTTGAAAAAGAAAAAATTCCGGACGTTAACAATGATTTTCTCAAATCAAATTTAGAGTGATTTTCTGGAAAGCTCAAATCCTGTTCTTATTTTACAAATGAAAAAAAAAACTTCCGCTAAAAAGCCGTTTGACGTGTTAAAGTTGATTTTTAGATACGTCACTTTTGGAAAAATCGCGCAATATTTTTCCCACGGTTGATAACGTTCAGCGTGACCTCAAATTTTTTCATACTGTCTCGGCAACAATTTAATCGATTATCTACTGAGACCTGTCTTTGCAAAAGGTTGTATATTTAATACTTATTTCAATTAACGTTCGCCCAATTTGATCAAAATCGTAAAAATAAAAAAATGCGTAGTACCCCTTCATTGCCATCGCTGCCAGGTCCACCTTGGCCTGGAGTGGTAGCACTTAATAGGGTCCTATCAATGGGTCAAATAGAAATAAACTATGTACTTATGCTAAACTGAATTGCTTGAAATAGGACTGTTTTGACATTTAAATTGTGTACTTATACTAAAGTAAATTGTTTGAAATAGAACTGTTTATATGTATAAAAATTGATTTGGCTTTGATAACTTACAGTGTGCCATAAAACCAGACCAAACAAAACTATTGAGTTTTTCACATCAGGGCCAGCTGATGGTCTTCCACTGGAGTTTGAGTGACAGCAAGTCTCCTTAAGTCTCCAGGACTCTTCTAAGTATTCTGGCCGTTCTAAAAAATGCTGTAGTTTGGATGGTCTCCACTCGTCCGCCAACTTCCAAGTCCTCCAGTCTCTTTAGTAATCCTTTAGTTACTGTTCCAAAAGCACCAATTACAATTGGTATAATTGTCACCTTCATGTTCCATAGTTTTTTGAATTCTCTTGCAAGGTCGAGGTACTTATCCTTCTTTTCATTTTCTTTCACTTTTATTCTGTGGTCAGCCGGGACAACAAAGTTGACAATTTTGCAAGTTCTCTTTTTTTTGTTGATTATTATGTCTGGTCTTCTGGCTGAGATTTGGTGATCTATTTGTATGTCAAAGTCCCATAGGAGTTTATGTGTGTTATTTTCTAGGACAGGTGCTGGGTTGTGCATCTACCATTTGTTGGTACGGTCAAATTTAAATTCCTGGCACATCTCCCAGTGGATCACCTTGCCTACCCAGTCGTGTCTCGCCTTATACTGCTTCTGTGCTAATTTGCTGCATTCGCTTATTATGTGATTGATCGTTTCGTCTCTGTCACCACATAACCTACATTTGCTATTTTGTTGAGTCTTATCTATCCTCGCTTTTATATCATTGGTTCTTATGACGTTGTTTTGTGCTGCTATTAGGAAAGATTCCGTTTCCTTTTCTTAGCCATGTCCTGGTTTTGTCGTGTGAGAGGTTGTTTATTCGTCGTTTAAAACGCCCATAGTGTGGTTTTCCTTCCCATTCTTGTTTCCTAGTTATTATCATTCTGTTGTCCATCGTGTTATCAGTATCGTTTCTGATGGCTGTAATGAGTCCTCCTTTGTGTTTTTGTATATAGTCTTCGAGTCGTTGTATCAATGCGTCAACGCTGTCTTCAATGCTAGCAAGTCCTCTTCCTCCCTCTTTTCTTGAAACATATCGTCTGTCAACGTCGTCTCTGGGATATATTGCCTTATGCATTGTCATTAGTTTTCTTGTTCATTGGTCCATTTGTTTAAGTTCATCTCTGGTCCACTTGAGAAAGGGTCCGGGATATCTAACGAGGGGTGTCCTCGTGGTGTTTGAGGGGTGTCCTCGTGGTGTAATGGTTAAAGCGATGGACTGCGGAATCGTAGTACGCGAGTTCGTACTCCAGTCGCGCTATTATGTTCACTTTCGGGCAAATACCCTTGGGAAAGGTATGAACCCCCTTATTCTCCCTCCAGCTATGGGTAAATAGTAGGACAGACTAGGTTCTTCAGCCTTGTTGAGGCAACTAGTCTAGGAGAAGGAAAACTCTGAATTCAAACCTGTTAAACTCCGCTTAAAAATTGACCTTGTGTCATATCCTGCCCGAGCGGAGGGGTTGGTAAATAGTATCTAACGAGTGGTCCAGCCCAGGTATCTATTCGTTGGATAAGGTTTCGGCTAGAGAGTTTTGTCTCGAGTAGTTTTCTAGTTCTCTGGAGATATTCTTTTTGAATTTTGTCTTTCATTTCCACTTATTTGATAGTGTCAGTCTCCAAGATACCCAAGTATTTGTAGGTTTCGTTTTCTGCGAGCATTCTAATCTTGTCTTGATTTGGTAGTTCCATTCTCTCAGATGTCGTTTGACACTTTTCATTACAAGCATGGCGCATTTTTCTATGCCAAATTCCATTCCTATGTCCTGATTGTATATTCCAACTGCGTGAGTTTCCCGCTCTTTTTCGTTTTTTGCAAACAGTTTGCTGTCATCCATATTAAATGATTGATTTTTTCCTGCGATCTACTAAGTTTGTATCTGGCTGTGCATTTTCTGAGTATGTGGTTTAGTGGCATCATGGCGATTATGAATAGTAAGGGTGCTAGAGCATCTCCTCGGAAAATACCTCTTTGGATCTTTGTTTCAGCTAAGCTTCTTCCTCCTGCTGTAAATTCCACTCTCCAGGTTTTCATTATTATTATTATTATTATTATTATTATTTTACTCTTTTTGAGAATTTTTTTTACATCAACGTAAGCTGATGGTTTTCCACTGGAGTGACAGCAAGTCTTCTCAAGCTTCTAGGACTCTTTGTATTCTGGCCGATCTCAAAATTGCTATAGTTTGGATGGTCACCACATGTTTTTATTTCTCAGTCCTTCAGTCCTCCAGTCCTATTATCAATCCTTTGGTGACTGTGTCAAGCGAACCAATTACAGTTGGTATCATCGTCATTTTCATGTTCCATAGTTTTTTCATTTCTCTAGCAAGGTCGAGGTACTTATCTCTCTTTTCACGTTCCTTCAGTTTTATCATATGGTCATCCGGCAAATTCCACAATTCGGCAAGTTCTGGCCGAGATTAGATGATCCGTTTGGATCTCAGAATTCCAAAGAATTTTGTGCGTCCCATTAAGCACAACCCAGAATCCGTCCCAGAAAGACGGATTCTGGGCTGTGCTTATTTGTTCGTATGGTCAAATTTAAACTTCTTCTACAATTCCCAGTTTTATCATTATTTGTTCTATTTTGAGAGTTTTTCACACCAGCGTTAGCTGATGGTTTGAGTGACAACAAGTCTCCTCAATTCTCCAGGACTCTTCTCAGTATTCTGGCCTTTCTCAATAATGCAATAGTTTGGATGGTCTCCATTCGACCTGTTATTTTCAAATCCTCCAGTCCTTGTACTAATCCTTTGGTGATTGTACCAAAACTATCAATTACAATTGGTATTAACATCACTTATTATTTTACTATATGCAAATTTTTGTAACATTGGTAGTCCTCAGGTAACAGCAAGTCTTCTCAATTCTCAAGTACTCTTCTAGTCACATCTGTTACCACATCTGTTACCACATCTATGACAGGTCTGTCACCACATCATGGGGATATATGTTGTCACATATGTGTTGTCAAATATATGACAACATATATATGACCACATATATCACGCCATATATATGTGTCGTGACATATGATTTGTCACATATGTGTCATGACATATGTCACATATGAGTTGTGACATATCATGTGTTATGTGACAGTTCTGTCGTTAAATGGACACATCTGACGACATTACGAGATCTGGTGACATAGGAGCATAGGAGCAGATTTCACATCTGGGGAAACTGGTGACATTTTACTCATGTGAAATCTAATATCATGATCTGTTGACATCTGGTATCGCAGAATAATAATAGACTACAGTCTGGATGATTTTATTCTTTTCAAAAGACTCTCCAAATATTTTCAGGTTATTCTGGATTGCTCCAAGGTTTCCGACTATGATTGGTATTACTGTCATCTTGATGTATTGTTACTATTTTTCTCTTTTGACATTGGCTATCATTCTCATCTTAGAACGTTTTGGTCGCTGTATCACAAGATACAGTCATGGTCATCCGTGTGTATCTTGTAATACAGTGTCTTGCGTTGATCAAATTTCGATTTAGAATGTTTCGGATCAAGTTTATTTATTAATTCGAATTTACTCTTACGAATCTCAGGTTGGCCAGACGTAGCACTATGTCAATAAATCAACTTTGCAAGCAAGGTGATGTGACCAGATGTGTCACCATGTCATTAGAACTGCTCCTGTGAACTGATGTTATGTGAACAGCCGTCCCGGCTGTTCACTAGATGTCACCAGATGCGGTACCTGTTCAAATGATATCTGTTCATATGAGCAGTTTTGGTTGTACATGATATCTGTTCAAATGAGCAGTTTGGGTTGTACATGATTTGACCTGTCACCAGATGTGATCATGCTTAGATGTCACCAAATATGTAATCTGACCAGATGTCATATCACATTTAGTCAGATTTTACATATTGTGACATCTGGTGAATCTCAGAAGATGGGAAGATCTTTCCATGTCAGTCATGTCACCAGATCATGGTTACATAATGTCACTAAAATTTTCACTTGATCTAGTGAGGATCTGCTTCGTTGACATGGGCAGTTGTGTCACAACTTCCCATCTTCTGAGATTCACCAGATGTCACAATATCACAATATTCACCAGATGTCACAGTATCAGATCACACCATTTTCACATATGTCTCCTATGTCATCAGATGTAATAACAGATATGACCAGATGTGATGTCACTAGATTTGACATGTCATCTGACATGGGCAGTTATGTCATATCTGGTATTACATCTGGTGACATCTGGAGACATATGTGACATCTGGAGACATATGTGAAAATTTGGTGTGATCTGACATGGACACATCTGGTAACATCTGGTGACATCACATCTGGTCACATCTGTTAGCACATCTGGAAACATATCACATTTCACATCTGGAGACATATGTAAAAATGGCAACATCTGGAGTGAAAATTCTGGTGACACATTGTTCATTGTGATGTGATGTCACAAGATCTAGTAACATCTGGTTGTACATGATATGTCACCATATGTAAGACCTTACATTTGTTGGATGTTATATTTGACTTCACATCTGATCCCATGAGCAGATTTTACACCTGGTTACATTTGGTGACATCTGGTCACATGGTCTGGTGACAATATTGTAACAAAAGTAAATATGGAGGATCACATGATCAGATGACAAGGACCAGGTCATGTGATCAGACCAGATCTGGACGTGAACAAGATGTGCAGATCATTCTTTTATTATTGAATATTCAACTGAAAGGTTGCAGAAAAGTCAAGAAAATATTTTGATAAGTTAATAATATGCTATGATAGTAGAATGTTTATTCTTGCTTTCTGCAAAGGTATTTTTTTTTTATCAAGGGAGAATCAAGACGTCATCACTATTTAACTGGCCGTTGACTCTTTTAGGCCATCCACTCATAGATTAGTTATATTTTTAAATTCTAACTTAGTTGTTATCCACTCTTCTAATTCACACCAAAATGGAACTGGGGACCCGATTTAGTCCCAGTTTTTCTCACACCTAAGGGTTCGTCACGCACAAAACCTTGAGCTCTCTATTGCTAATATTTCCAATGCTAGCAGAAGTAAGTATGGGTTTTCCCTTATAAGGTCATTCTGTTGCCTTGACAATCATCCTCCGAGGCTTTTTCTTTCTATGAACAGTTGACTTAACTAAAATTGTATTTGAATAGCTTTTTACGTTTGTCCATATCCGAAGCAAACGACACGAAGCAAAAGATAATTTGTACAAAATAAAATAAAATGAAATAAAATAAAATGAATTATCCCCTAATAAAATTATAAAAGTCGATCTATTCACAAGAATGATAAATAAATAAATTAATTAAAATGAAATTATAAAAAACGCGAAGAGACGTGACTAATCAATTCTGGGAAAATTCTTTGCGTTGGTCTGGAACTTTACGGCAGTCAGTTGATGATTTCACTATAAATCCACCTGATAAAAACCAGAGGGGAGATGATCGAACAAAAATCAACAGAGACGACGAGAAGGGACTGAATAAATAGCTTTTTTCCAGGGGTATTGTTTACAGTTGAAGGGAAATAATTACATTGATTCTAGACAGAGTTATCTACCTTACCATTGTGACTGGTTTTTCGTTTGGTCGCTTTTTTTTCTTTTTTTTTTTGTCGCTTTTTTGTCACTTTTTGGGACGTTAAACACGTTAACAAGATACTTGGTAGTCCCAGCCAATATGAAAGACAACAAAAATTTCCCTTTGAAGAACTGATCATCTCTTTAGATTAGTACTATCAAAGATACTGGAAAATATCACCGAAAAGAAGGAGCACCCCTCAAACCCAACTAAACAAAACCAAACCCATAAATGCATAAAATATATATAAACACCACCTTCCCTCGAGCTAGGTCTTGGATAAAGACTCAGAGAAGGCTTGTAAGAAATCAAAAGTAAAGCTGAAAACTATAATAATAATAATAATAATAAGCAAATATATGGATGTTTAGTCGAAGGCGACCCGAAGGCTCCCTTTTTAATAGCTACTACACTGAGATGTAGGGGAGGGCGCTACACCTTTCCTTGAATTGCTCAATTTTACCCTTGATACGTACCTTATTTACCTGAGCGTTAAGCAAGGAGGTATAAAGTACCATTTTTAAAAGCCTTTGGTATGACGAGACCTGGGATTGAACCCAGGTCTCCCGGACCATTGGCAAACACTCTACCCACAAGGTCAAAGAGCCGGACATTGGCATGATGGTTAGAGAGTTCGCCAATGGCCTGGGAGACCTGGGTTCAATCCCAGTTCGAATCATACCAACGACTCAAAAAATGCTACTTGAAACTGCCTTGCTTAACGCTCAGCAAAGTGGAGCAATCCAAGGAAAGGAGTAGCGGTCTTCCCTAAACCTTGGTGTAGTAGCTATCGAAAAAGGAGCCTTTGGGTCACTTTTATGGTTTTTAAGGTGGGGGTTCTGTGAATATTCTCGTAAAAATGACACCAGAACCAAGTGAAACGTTTCACTGATTTATTTAATAAATTACGCTTAGAGATGATAATGAATGAACCACTGGATGTGCGATGATAAGTCTCCCGTTCTACCACTCCGTGATCTTCAAATGTGTGCTGCTGGCCGACCTCCTAAACCCAAGGGCGATCACTACCTTGTTAGTCAAAAAGGAAGTAATTATTTTGTTAGGATTGATCCTAACAGTCACCCTCGACTAAGGTCGCCAATTTTACTTGCTTATAGGGATATTTCAACCGACAAACAAGTGAAATCTCACGCGAAAATATTTGGTCATGGCTAAGAAAAAAACAACCTCTAAAGAGAAACTGAATCTCTTCTAATAGCAGCTCAAAACAACGCCATAAGGACCAACTTTGTTAATGCAAAAATAGATAAGACGCAACAAAACAGCAAGTGTACGTTATGTGATGATAGAAACGAAATCATTAATCATATAATAAGTGAATGCAGCAAGTTAACGCAAAGTGAGTATAAGACTAGACATGAATGGGTGGGCAAGGTGATCCACTGGGAATCGTGCAAGAAATGTAAAATTGACGATACGAACAAATGGTATATGCATAACTCAGAATCCGTCCAGGTAAATGAGGTGCACAAACTTCTATGGGATTTTGAGATACAAACGGATCACCTAATCTCGGCCAGACCACCACCACAACAACAGCAACAACAAAACATTTAGAGAGAGAGAGAGAGAGAGAGAGAGAGAGAGAGAGAGAGAGAGAGAGAGAGAGAGAGAGAGAGAGCCTGCCGAATAGTGGGTCGACTTTGTCGTCCCAGCAGACCACAGAGTAAGAATAAAAGAAAGTGAAAAGAGAGATAAATATCAAGACCTTGCCAGAGAACAAGAAAAAAAGATTATGGAACATGAAGGTGATGCTGATACTAATTGTAATTGATGCACTTCGTAGAATGGTCAAATTTTAAGATTCTTATACAATTAATGTAATTAAAAGAAAAGGTATTAAAAGGTAAAGACTACAAGATAAAGAAAAGCTGTTAATTATCTATCTATCTATCTATGTTAAAAGAGACGGAACAGTAACTAAGAAAGATGGAGTACTATGACACATTGAGCTGACAAAGGTGTAAATGACTGTATAAAACACCAAACTACAAACTAATAATTTTTATTTCTTTAAATTGTGTGAAAAATTTATTGAATGACAGATATTACAGTCTTTTTTTTTGTGAGCAAAGATAATATCAGTCATAGTATAAATATTTTAAGAGAGAAGGTGAAAGTTCATGGATGAAATGTAGCGGTTTTAGGTTTACCTAAATCTTAATGGACATATTATATGGGTGTGTGCAAAAAATCTGTTAGTGTGTCACTGTGTCTGTGTGGAGAGAGAGAGAGAGAGAGAGAGAGAGAGAGAGAGAGAGAGAGAGAGAGAGAGAGAGAGCATATTAATGCGTTAAACTGCAACTAAAAATTTTCATCAGCAATGGACTGACTGAGTAATAGTACGAATAATAAAATAGTAGTACAAATAATAAAATAAAATAAGCAAACAAACATATACGTTCAATTTAAGATGATTAAGCGATGTTGAAATTAAATGTCACCTTAAAGGAAAAGAATGTTCGATTTTCACCCAAAAGAATTAAACTAAAAGATGTTGTGTAAGTAAAGAATGATTGCGTACTTACTGAAGAAACGTCATTTTTATCGCTATTTATAAGGTGAGGTAGACTTGAAATTAAATAGAAAATTTCATGATTTATCAATGAATCAAATCGGCTAAAACAATATATTTTCAACAATCTTGGAAGGAAAAGATTTCTTAAATTATTTTGGGTTTTGATCCTTCAAATTTTTCGCGGCAAGTCAAATATTATCATCTGCGAAATCTCTTAGAAATTTTGAAACATGTGCACAGACGCTGATTGGTTGACAGATGCAAAAATACAGACACAAAAAGTTTAGCTTTTCAAGCTTATTTTGTCCACAAAAATTAACACTTTTATTTAGTATGGAAATCAGTTGATTTCCTATATATATATATATATATATATATATATATGGCAATACGTCTTCTACAGTCGTCAATATGATAAAAACAGCAAAAATGTTTCGGCCATAAAAGGTGAGATACATTAAAGTCAAAAACTCGTAAAAAGAAAAAGAATTCGTCCCAACGTACATTTAGCGATAGGAATATTTGTTATTTTAGCGAAGAAATGTGTTCTTGCGTGTGTGTGGATTATTCCCTCGTTAACTGTTGTTGTAAGATATAAGAGAATGAAGAAGACAAAGATGCCGTTAGCTTTTATATGAATGTTTTTTAATGGCAGCATGGAATAAAGGGTTTACACCTATGCTGAAAGTCTCGTAGTAAGTAAAGAAGTAAGGAAACGAAATAAAGTTATGAGAGAGTGGAGAAAGCATTTTAGCAGCTAAATGCCTGAGCGAAAAGTGCATTGCTAAGTTAAGGCATTGTTGGATGTGCGAGGGAGATATTTTTGCCATAGTGTAGCAAAAGTTGTGTTTGCTGTTTGAAGGGAGAAACGTTGAAGTCACCGTGAGTTTGTGATTCTGGTTGTTTCGGGGAGAAGCGTGAATGTCTCCAGAAAATGTTGCCCAGTGAAGAAGTAGGTTGGTGTCGGAGCAGAATTTTGCATCGCAGTCGACATAGCCAATTTTGGGGGTGACGTAAAGTTGTTCCTGTGAGTGGTGTATTGATTTCATCCAATTCATATTCAACTGGGAACCCTTGGTCTAAGAAAAATAGACACTAGGGGTCCATAAATTAGACTGCTTCTCTCATTGTGTCGATGCTGCTGCTGCTATTGAAGAGCAGACAGTGAGACGTCTTTCCTGAACGAAGAAGTTCTGAGAAAGAGAGAGTGTTTGGCGGCTTCCCCAATTTGTGCTGCCCGGAAAGATGATACGGGGAGAATAGGATACGTCATCCTGATAGGGTGAAATTATGAGTTGACCCTAACGGTCGAATTAAATTACACGCCAAACAAAAATGCAAAATTCTTTCTGCTACAAGTTGATTTCCCATATATATATATATATATATATATAGAGAGAGAGAGAGAGAGAGAAATACGTCTTCTACTGTCGTCAATATGATAAAAACAGCAAAAATGTTTCGGCTGTAAAAAGTGAGATACATTAAAGTCAAAAACTCGTAAAAAGAAAAAGAATTCGTCCCAACGTACATTTAGCCTGATGCTAAGAACAGATTGTAAGAAGAAAAGGACAGAAAATTCTGCTCAAAGAAAAAAATGTCCTTTTTTTTAGTGAGTGCTGGTCAAAAGAGAAAAAGAATTTGTGATTATCTTGAAAAGATTTCATGATTTAACAGCCCCATCTCCAAGAATACAGTTTCAAGTTTGGTTCTAATTTCACAATACAATTTCTTGTCTCTGAAATGTTATTCATATTGACGCAAACATTGGCCATCTTTGCAAATTGGTTGCAATTGGATGTAGACTGGCATAAATCTTCACAGGGAAGTCCATCACAATTCGGCATTATCTCCACTCCACACAGATCGGTTAAGTTATATTCACTGGGGTTTACCAAAGTCCAGACTTTAACTGAAATAGAAAGAAGGAATATAAATGACCCCTCCACACGAATTGTCAAAAGTTATAATTGGTGATAGTGACAACATTGCAGACAAAGGTATTCCTAGTATACAGTATCGAGCTATTTTTTGCTTGTTTGTTTAAAATTTGCTTTTAAAATTTCGACCTATGCTCGAGCACTAACCGTACCAGCATTTGTCGTGCTAAAATCTCCGAAAAGTTTCAATTAGATGAAACTTTTGGCTTGTTTATCTACTCAACGGCATATCAACACATTATGGGTTATTCAATGTCAAAATTTGATTTATTTGTAAAAGTTTGGTTCGGTATATTTGTTTAACGGCATATCAACTCCCTACGAGTTATCTATTTCCGAACTTTGGTTCTTGTGAACCTTACACAAATTATCAACACTTGGGTTCCATTACTTTAAGTTTCATGTAGTGTGCTCAATCATCAGACGGAAAAGTGAGAAAATTGGGCCACAGTAATTAGAGTGTGATAAAGTCACATGTAGATAGAAGTAAATGTAACATTCAGACACGGGAGAAAAGTCACACACACATACACATGTATAGTAATAAGTAAGTTGTCTCCCTTTAGTCAAGGGCGAGCAGAAGTCTCCTCGAGGTGTAGGGGAGGGCGCTACTCCTTTCCCTAAATTGTTCCACTTTACCCTTGATAGTACCTTATATTGCTGAGTGTTAAGCAAGGGGGTATCAAGTACCATTTTAAAAGTCTTTGGTATGACATAACATATCAGAAATTTTTAATATGTCTACATTTTGATATCAATTCGTTTTTTTAGCTCAGCAACTTGTTTTCAGCGCATTCTTAGATGATTTTTTTCTCCAGATATTATCTTCTACCATTGTTACCTTCTTTGCAAGTTCGAAACCTTTTCTCAATATCCCATCTTATTATATATATAGTTCTATCATCTACAAAGTTCTTGTCAGTTGTAATACATGTTAAATAATACATGGGAGAATCTTTTTTTGGCGCGTAGTGTAGTTTATTTTTAAAGGAATTAAACCGTTGCACTCAGAGAAACAGTTATGTTTAGCCGAAGTCAACTCAGTGTGATTGATAAGTCGTAAATTTTAAGGTTAATTGAAAGCTTGGTTTGGTTTGATTTTATGGTATTTCAACCATTGTAGGTTATTTAATACCAAATTCATTCTTATACATATAAACCGTTCTATTTCGAAGAATACAGTTTTGTATACAGTTTAGTTCAATTTGATCCATAGATAGGATCCTTTCAGATGCTATCACTACGGACCGGAGTGGACATTGAAGCGATGGCAATGAAGGGGTACTCCACATTCCTCAAAGCTCCAGCATTACTGGAACCTCACCATCAGATTATCTAGTGTCATAAACAGGACACTCGTTGAGGGAGTCTTACTCCTCTGCAGAGATACAGTCGGTGTATTCTGCAGCTCCAGTCGACTTGGCCAAATTGAAAGCTTGACTTTCATTGGTGGAATTAAAGTCATATGACCACGAATTCTCAAAGGTTTTAGGTTTTAATTTTTTTATTAAGTAAACCCGAGCAGCTGAAGCTGACAAATTATTAAAAAATTTTTATTAAGCAAACCCCTGAAGCTGAAGCTGACAAATTATATCAAAAATTGTACCGTCCTAATTCGCATCAATAGCCCAAAGGCAACTCCCGGTTCGTACAACCGGTTATGTAATAGAAGACGTCTGAATTGAATAAATAGAAATGTGAAAAGAAGAAGAAGAAGAAGAAGAAGAAGAAGAAGAAATTATTCTTCCGATGGAGAACAAGAAGTAAAGAAGTTGGAATAGCGAGACAGAAAGAGGTTGCCGTCAGAAGAATCGAACCCTGGTACAAAGGAAAGATGACGTCTCTTCAAAATACGTACCGGCAGGTCTTGAGCAAAGAAATCCATATCGTACTGTACAAGTGTAACCCCAGAGCAGAAAATTTTTACTTCCGTACAAACGAGCACACACATCGTTTTCTCCTGGTTCGCCTGTGCCCCACCAATCTTTAGGACAACAGCTCCTCCCATCAGCCCATTGGAATCCTGAAAATATAAGTCACAGTTACGGGTAAATACTTATTCCTAAGATGCATAAAACGACAAGATATCCTTGTCAAAATAAATGATTTTTTATAGAATAAAACATCAGAGAAATTTCTCTTTAAATTTCTGATTTATTTTAACTGCATGTCAACCCGTCTAGGGTTATGGAATTACATCTATTGTATGTTCATATTTACATCTTTTATTTAGTCGTTTCTTGAGAGATTTTTTTACGCAGTAATATATCAAGTATTCCCATCTAATACTAATAATTTTCACACAGTTGTATGGTTTCAAGTATTCCTATCTAATACAAATGATTTGCAAACAGTTGTATGGTTTCAAGTATTCCTATCTAATACAAATAATTTGCCCACAGTTATATGGTTTCAAGTATTCCTATCTAATACAAATAATTTACAAACAGTCGTATGGTTTCAAGTATTCCTATCCAATACAAATAATTTCCCCACAGTAATATGGTTTCAAGTATTCCTGTCTAATACTAATAATTTTCACACAGTTGTAGGGTTTTAAGTATTCCCATCTAATACTAATAATTATTTGGTTTCAAGTAATTGTTTCAGTTCGATAATAGAAATTTGTTTGCACACAGTTATATGGTTTCAAGTAACTAATAATAACCCTTAATGAATAATCATAGGTTCAAGTAAGTAATCTTAGCATAAATAATTTATAGTTATATGATATTGAATATTCCTGTTTTATACAAATAATTTGGGCACAATTGCATGGTTTCAAGTATTCTTATCTAATACAAATAATTATATGGTTTCAAGGATTCTTATACCAATATTTGTGTAATATTTAGCACTAGATCAGAAGTATTGGGCTGCCAATAAAAATTGAACTTTCTAAAAAGGATTTGATAGCCTAGTTTATTAACCATTACACCACATCAAGTTCCCTAGTAATCGAAAAAGTTCAGCTTAGTTTAGCATTAGAACATAAGTATGGGGCACCCAGTGAGAATCTAATGCTGACCAATCAGCAGAACTGCTCAGAGTTTATAATGATAATGATTGAAAAAATTTCAATTTGGTTTGATGTGTTTGTTTAATGGTATATCAACCTTCGTGGGTTATTTAATGCTAAAGCCATCCTTGTAGACCAACTGTAGTGATAGTATTTAACTCATAGCTGGAGGGATAAAAGTGTTCATGCCTTTCCCATGAATATAAGTTCAAAAGCGAATGCAGTAGTGTGTCTGGTGACTATGATGCTGTAGTTCAGCATTTTAACCATTACACTATGAGAAGTTTCTCTCAAATTTTGTAGTGATGTTACGTTGTTACGTACAAATAATTCAAGAACACTGAATGAAAATACGAAACTGAGTGCTAGGAATTTAACAAGGGTTTATTTAAAGTAGGGTAGAAAAATGCTTCTACCCCAAAAACAGTCACTTAGTTCAAGTCTTGTTACGACCAAATGATGGCAATGTGTCTTCACTGCATCTGTTATAGCTACCCTCCTTTCCCGGTGTTGTCCCCAGAAAAAGTAACTGTCAAGGAAAGTAATGTTCCCTCACAATTCGAAGGGGAACAACTCTATATTTTTATTCTTCTGGCTGCCCCTAACAAGTGACTATATGAAAAGAAGTATAGTAATACTGGGAAAGTATGTAAAGTTGGCGACCATAGTCGAGGGTGACCCGAAGGCTCCTTTTCGATAGCTACAACACCAAGGTGTAGGGGAGGGCGCTACTGCTTTCCCTGGATTACTCCACTTTACCCTTGATCCATACCTTATAATGCTGAGTGTTAAGCAAGGAGGCATCAAGTACCATTTTTTGAGTCTTTGGTATGACTCGACCTGGGATTGAACCCAGGCCATCGGCGAGCACTCTAACCGCTAGGCCAAACCTTCGGGTCACCCTTGACTATGGTAATACTGGTAACATGTTACAAAAATGTCTAATAGTATCCACTTCGATTATATAATGTTCCACCAGAAATTATAACATCTTGGTATCTTTGTTAATTAGAAAATAAACATTTTACAAAATAAGATTTTAAAAAACCCAATAGGTGATACTGTATGATAGCAGATTTAGTCTAAAAAGAAGGACTGATGAAGAAGCTCGCAGTATGTGACCCCGAGCTCAAACACCTGCGGAAATAATAATTGACTGGTTGGAGGTCATAGGTGAATAATACCGGTGTGGGAATCTAGGAATCAAGTAGAGTAGAGTTGGTTTGAATTCAGAGGTTTCTTTCTAGTTAAGTAGCCAAGGTTAAAGAAACCGAGTCTGACCTACTATTTACCTAAAGCTGGATTGTGTTAGAACAAAACGATTTATGGTTTTTCTAAGGACATGGATGACAAGTGAATCTCAAACAGTCTTGTTCAGGGATTAAATTCATTTAGTTCACTAAATTCATTTCAGGGTGTCCTCGTGGTGTAATGGTTAAAGCGTTGGACTGCGGAATCGTAGTACGCGAGTTCGTACTCCAGTCGCGCTATTACATTCACTTTCGGGCAAATACCCTTGGGAAAGGTATGAACACACTTATCCTTCCAGCTATGGGTTAAATAGTGCCACTAACTACTGTTCTTCTAGGAGAATGGCTTTGGCATTAAATAACCTACAAAGGTTGATATGCCATTAAACAAAGAAACCGAAACAAACCGAATTCATTTCGTTCGACGATAACCGTTACACTAACCTCATTTCCATCTTGTAGTTGATGGTGAGGCTCCAGTCCACGAGTTTTAGTAAATGTGGAACACCTCTTCATTACAATTACTCCCAGCTCCACTCTGACTTGGTTTGGTAGTACTTGTTAGGGTCCCACCCATGGATCAAATACAAATGTTTAATCATTTATTTTAACCCATTTAACTGTGTGCCAACAAATGATTAATATTAAATTGAACCCTTAGAGTTAAATAGTATAACTTGATAGTATTACTTGTTGTATCGTTCCAGCAACATCTGGAAGGCCTCAGTCAAGTTCTTTTGTGTGAGCGTGTCAATGACCTTTGTCACAGCCTCTTTCATCTCCTTAATTGTCTCATAACGACAGCCTGTGAGCTTAGGGAATAACCAAAAGTCACAGGGAGCAAGGTCTGGACTAAAGGGAGGCTGAGGAACTGTCTTGATGTCCATCTTGGTCAAATAGTCTGTGACAAGGATGGATTTGTGGACTGGTGCATTGTCTTGCTGGAAATGCCACTGAGCCGATTTGAAGAGTTCTGGTCTCTTCCCAAGGAATCTCTTCCTGAACTCCCTAAAAACCTCAACATAGTAACCCTAACCGTAACCTTTAGCCAATCAACTCTGGTGTATTGACTTCTTTACGCCTCCCACACCTCTCATCACCCTCACAGACTCCCTGTCTTCCTTGAATCTCTTATGCCACTTAAAAACTGATGCTCGATTCATGCAAGATGGTCGAAATTGTCGTAGACTCTTGAAAATTTTCAAGAGTCTTCGACAATTTTAAATGCCTGTACAAAAAAGTCTGGAAACTTATTGAAGGCACCACGTATAACATGTTCGTTTTTTGGGGTTATGCTGACCTGAAATATATTTTTATCGATGCGATAATATTCAGAAAGCACTTACTGTTGTTAATTTTCTTTACCGACACCCAATAATTATATGATAATTCCAGAACCGATTTCAGAGCGCCAAATTCCTGCGAATCTTTAATCGAATGTAAAACACCGCCTCTTTCTTTGCATATTTCGGTGGCCTTTTGTTGAGATACAAGCGTTTTATCTGCTTGGAAACACGTTGAATCTATTCGGGTCCAAGTCGTCGAGGAAAAAACTGAAAAATATAAACGATGAAACGATGAAGAAGAAAAGAAAAAAATATTTATTTGGGTCATCTCGTAAGAATCGAACCCCTCGCACAGTCAGGTTTTGATCAGTTCTCCATTGTAAAATGGCTTTGTGCCGTATTCTGATTTAGTGGGAGGTCAGTTAGATAAATAACTTAAATATACGTACATACATACATAGTTTTGTTGTGGTCTCGCATGGTTTTTGATCTGTGCATGGCTCCCCACTTTGAAATGACCTTGTACCTCATTCTTTCTTGGAAGGAGGTCTGTTAAATAAATACCATACCACGCATGGTTTTTGATCTGTGCATGGCTCCCCACTTTAAAATGACCTTGTACCTCATTCTTTCTTGGAAGGAGGTCTGTTAAATAAATACCATACCACGCATGGTTTTTGATCTGTGCATGGCTCCCCACTTTAAAATGACCTTGTATCTCATTCTGAATTGGTAGAAGGTCCGTTAAATAAATACTATACATACATACATACATACATACATACATACATACATACACATTTAAATAGTTTTGTTCTGGCCTCACGTATGTTTTAATATGTGCATGACACCACACTTTAAAATGGCTTTGTACCGTATTCTGAATTGGTGAGAGGTCCGTTAAATAAATACCATACATATATACATACATAATTAGTTTTGTTCTGGCCTCGCTTGGGTTTTAATATGTGCATGGTTCCTCCTTTAAAAATGGCTTTGTACCGTATTCTGAGTTAGAGGGAGGTCCGTTAAATAACATACATACATACATACATATATATATATATATACACTGCTTATGTCTATACATACCCCAACAGATACGGTCACTCCTTACACGCATATACGAATACATACCTATTTATACGTACTCGTAAATGTATCATTGAACCTAAATATGTGTATTGAAGAACAGATAAGCTTAGAGCACGAATTCACATCTTTCAATGAATATCCACATTTTGATAAATTAAGTTCTACAGAAGAATTTTAAGAAGAAATAATAAATGATACCTAGTTATATAGTTTCGACGGTGTCGGCTCGCAAGCAGCAGAGATAGTGTCAGGCTACTAAACTTGATCAGCCGTGTGTTAGTTGCTAGCGGCCGCGTGAAAGAGCATCCTTTCTGTACCACGGTGGAGCTGAGTCAAGTCAAATTTCTCCTTTTCGCAGGAGCGATTCATTTTCCGGCCATGAGTCGTTCCAACTTCCTGCCAGGGAATTTCTGTATTCCTTATACTTATCTTATTCATTTTCTTTTTCTTTTTTCTATCCACTATCGACTTAGCAAAACTTAGTAAATAAGATCACTAAATTAAACCAGCAATGAGTCTTCGTTTAGTTTGGTTTGGTTTTATGGCATATCAACCATTGTTGGTTATTTAAAGCCAAATCCTTTTTATACATATATATTAAATTTATGATTTCTAAACACATTTTGTAGATAACATTTTCAATCGAACTTGAGATCATTTTTTTCACATAGAAGAAAGTGAAACCATTTACCCATGTAATAAAAATAGTTCTATTTACAATTAATCATTTGTTGGCACACAGTTAAATGTTTTCAAGTAATGCTATTTAACACTGACAGTTTAATTAATCATCAGTCATTTGTTTACACAAAGTTAAATGATCAAACAGTTCTATTTCAAACGATTCATTTTAATTTAAGAAAGTTAAATTGTTCCAAGTATTGCTATGAATCACTAACAATTCAATTAAATATCAGTCATTTGTTTACGCACAGTTCAAGGAATAAACAGTTCTATTTTAAGCAACTGAGTTTAAGCATAAGTCATTTGTTTGCACTCAGTTTAAATGTCAAACAGTTCTATTTGACCATTAGATAGAACTCTATCAGGTTCTACCACTCGATGTCAGTAAAGTCGTACTCTGCAGTCCCCAAAGCTCCAGCATTACTGAAACCTCATCATTAGATTGTTTAGTATCATATCTCGGACTGTTGTGGGGAAGGGGAGTCTTACCCCACAGCAAAGATGCAGTCGGTGTAGTATACGGCCCCGGCTGACAGGGCCAAGTAATGAGTGTTCAGAAATTAATTCGGTGACTACTTAAGAACAGTGGATATTGTAAGTAACCAGAGGAGGAAGAGAATGTTTGTAGATGATGAAAATTTTGGCATAACGATTTGAAAATCGAATTTACTGTGAATAGAAAACGAATCAACAAGAAAACCCTGAATATTTCATTAGCTTCTTTTATCATATCAATTTCTCTGATCGATATCGACTTAAGAATATATTTACATTTCATTGTTGCATCGGTAGTTTTTGAATCGATTGTGGTATTTTGGCGTTTGGTATTTTAAAAAAATGATAAAAAAAGTCAACGAAATATTGAAAGAAAAAATTATTTAAAAATTGCAAATATAAGATAAATTGAATATACCATGATGAATATTCTATGTTATAAACAATTTGTCATGATATACATTATATGGTCCCTTGGTAAAACGGCCACACGACGAAACGGCCACTCGAGAAAATGGCCATACAACACAGTGGGTGCAAGACAAAACGGCCTGATTACAAAATGGACACAAGACAAAACGGCCATACAATAAAATGGTGAGACATTTTCTAAATGTATTAGCACAAAATCTAATTATCTCATTTTAATAGACTGGACACTTCACCAAATATGTAAATTCATTCATCTAAATTTTCAGATAAAACTGGAGTCCAAGGAGAAACAAAATTCTTAGTATTCAATTTTTTTTCACAATTACGAATGTATGTGAAATTTCTTATTTATTTGACTTGCTTTTTTCATATGAAAAAATTCTTTTCTAAAACAAATTTATATCATTTAAAGTCTGATTAAAATCCGATTGACTGGGGTTATCCATCGTTTAGTTTTACAAAATCGTATAAAAGTTTACGACAAAATGAATTTGGCAATTACTGAGCAAGTGCCATAAAGAATATTTATTTCGCAGTTGAAACACAACTGATGCACCGTTCTTCAATTTTTCTTTAAAACCTTTTCGTACAATAAAAAGAATCAACAAAAATTCAAATGTAACGTTATTCTTTTCTTGGGTGGGCTCAGAACTTTTCAGCATCTCCCTATATATATATATATATATATATATATATATATATATATATATATATATATAAGAATAGACATAGAGATTTACGAATAGTCTGAAATAGATAGTTAGAAACCAGATTACATATATATATATATATATATAATTTGGTTTCTATTTATTTCAGACTATTCGTATACCTCTATGTCTATTCGTATATATATATATATATATATATATATATATATATATAAGTATGTGGTCCATAACTTGACAAAAAGAATTTTATGAACCCCAGGGAGTGAGATAAAAAAAGAGAAAAGAGAAGTAAGGTTAGAAATTAAAAAAATATTTTTATTTGTAGATGAAACATTTCTATATTTTTAGTTTTCCAAAAAAATTAAGAACTTTTTTGTAACTAATGTTTCGAAAAAGAAGAACTGATGAGTTCCCCCCAACTTTTTTACATAGTTATGAAGAACTGCGAAGAGTTCCATAAATCGATTGATTTTTTATTATTTAATTATATAATTTAACCAGTAAAAATCAAAACCAAGATTTTGTACTTTTCCTTATTAAAAAGATATTAAAGTGTATGTGCGATTTTAATGGTCAATGACATCTCTTTTATGTGTCATAAAGTCGACACATACAAGCCAAAACAGACGGCACATCTTGAGAGAGAGAGAGAGAGAGAGAGAGAGAGAGAGAGAGAGAGAGAGAGTATAAAATAACATAAAGAGAATTGAATTAAAAATGGATATACACTGACCAGTTGTGATGAAAGTGACAAATAATCCGACATGGATCATCGTGGAGGTTTCTTTTCTGATTTCTTGTTTAAAGTGATAGACGCACCGACTTCTCAGTATCGGCCTCCCTCTCTTCCAAAGAATTTTGGTATTGATCACATAAAAAACAAAAAATAGAAATAAAATATATGAATAAAAACTGATTTGCTAGTTTTGACTATAAAATGCACGATTGGTTCGCTGCATCTGATCAATCAGAAGCGATGGGCTGTTAAAAAAAATCCCTGAGTTGTTCAGCCGGTTTTTCTGACTTTTTGGTTTGACTTAAAAAAACCCAACTTTTCTATGAAAATAATCAAAATATTCATTGACATTTATTTTACTTTTAGATTATACTAGACGAATGGTAAAACTATTGGGTTCCGTGTGTAACATTTTATTGATACTTCTCTTGATATTGATTTTTCTTGAACAAACAACTCTGTCAGTGAGGCATAAAATACACTGACTTGTGGAAGCATGTGTATTCATTAACCCTTCCACATGAGCAGGATATGACACGAGATCAATTTTTCAGCGGGTCGTCTTGTGCATTTCCTTCGACGATAACCATTACAGCACAGGCACAATGCAAAGAGTAAGACTCTCCAAAAAGGGGCATATTTAGTATGACAATAAATTACATCTGATGGTGAGGCTCCACTACTAGAGATTTAGGGAGTTTGGAATACCTCTTCATTGCCATTGGTTGTATAGCCATAAAGAAATGAATGAATGAACCCTAACATTTTTCTTTTGAAAATATAATTCTTTCTTCTTTATTAATCGAAAGGTTTTTTATATAAAAATTATTTCATTTTCCTAAAAAGTCAAAATCGATATTAAAATCTAATCAAAATTAAAATTAAGATCCCCACTTCAATGGCTGAGGAAAATTTTCATTAAGAGGATCGGGGAAAAAATTCAGAAATGTCGCCTTAAATTCAAACAATTTTTTCTTTCTAAATTTTTAAACGGTTGGGAAAATGATTTTTAAAAATACAGAAACAATGAAACAAGTCAAAACAAAATTTCTAATCTTCTTGGGAAGACGTGGCCTTGGAGGTGGCCGTGTCCTCTGGAAAGAGTTCGGATGTAACTTGCAAGACACATTCAGGTTAATTGGTCGTGCAATTACCATAATTAGTTGATTTGGCGTCACTTGTATTTGATATGGACTGATGGCTCAGTTGTAGAGTTTCCGCTCTGCAATCTGTGGGCGTTGGTTCGATCTCTAGTAATGGAGGTCACGGTATACACTGCTGATGAGACTTAATGAGGTCGAAAAAGCTGTCCAGTGTTTCCGTATGTCATGCGTAAGTATTCACTGGGTTTTCTGGTCATGGTAATTCAATTCACAATCAAAATGTCCAACCAAAAGTTGAAAAAAGAAAATATCAAAAAGTTCAGAAAAAATATTCATGTATATGTCAGTTCTATTTTTAGAAATATCTCTTTTTTTCCTTTTCTCTTTCTCGTGCAAAGGTGGGGGGGGGTCTGTGTGTGTATCATGTTGTTATATTTTGACCTTCGACCCGGTCCAAAAATGCTATTCCAAGATGGTGCACCGGAAGGAAGTGACACATTCCAATGGCCAGTAATCGAAAGAGATCGCATGGGCAGATTAAGGCTTATAATATGGGACAAGGTGAAGGTCCTACGGTGCCACTACAGTGATGCACCGGAAGAGAGTGACCTGTGAACTGCATGACAGTTATTTCCGCTTGATGATGATTAAACATTCGATTTCAAAGATCCAGTGGGCGATCGTGTGGGCGTTGAATTATTATTTAACTCAGTTGAGTTCGAGTCCAAGAAGCAGTTGCCAGGAGAGTTCCAGATAGTTGGAGACGAGGGGTGGTAGGGAAAGCCACACCCGACCGAGGGGGCCCTCGGAAACCCCGATGGAGTTTGGGGTCCAGAGAAGATGCTGATAAGATGCCATAAAGAAAGTTAGCATCCAGCAGAGTGGACCACACAGCCCCGGTTGAGCATCAAGAGAACAAGAAAGACACAACGTGACGGTCATAAGTAGTGGAGGTCAAAATATGAAGTTTATGTTCGGTCTCCAACTCCCTCTCACATGCAAACCTTGAACAACCCTTTCGAACCCTTGCAATAAAGTGAGAGGTAAATATGTTGTTAAAGAAGTCTTCCTGCGTCTTCCTTCCTGCGTCGTTTATTCCTGCGTCTGTCATTGTCACTGTGTCTTTATTATTATGTCGTTATGATACGGCAAATGAGTATATAACAATTTGTCTCTTTCTTTTTTCTTTTTTCTTTCTTTTTTTTTTTTCAAATCCTAAAAACATTGTTTTTTCAATTCTGAGTTGCCCTTTTGTTTTTTTCAACTTCAATAACTCGTAAAAATTCTTTGATTTTCTTTTTTGTGTCTCTTCTATTTGACAGTTTCTTTTTTTTTTTCTTTTCTATCATTGAACTTTTTTTGTCCTTTTTTTTGTCTTTTTGTTTTCAAAGATGAATCAGTTATTCTCTTTTTTTTTCTTCTCTCCATTCTCTGTCCATTTCTCTCTCAAATTCTGTCGTCTTTTTGTGTCTGTACATCGCTACTTCTCAATTTTTACGTCTCTTTGTTTTCTCTTTTGGATAAATGTTGTATAACTTGGTGATATCATTAACAACAGTACATATACAAATTCAAAACACATATGCAGAAACAGGCGGACTCCGTTGTTCAGGTACAAACGTTTATTAACTTCTGACTTGGGTGAGTCGACACAAGGAGAGAAACATCATTTTTACTATGCTGACTGTACTCCCTGAACACACAAACGCGCTGCGCATCCCTTAGTGTTTAAGATCTCTGTCGGTAGAGATCTGCAGAGGTCCATGGTCAGACTTCAACTTCTCAACATCATGGTCGGAACTCAGCTTCTCAACTGTCTGCCTCAATGTCAGACAACCCCAGTGTCTGTCTACATGGCCCAAAGTCAACTTTCCAACTGCCTAGCCCACAGTCAACTCCAAACTGAAGTCTTTTTCAAAATCCCCAAATTCTCAGCCCATCGCTTCCGGACATGACGTCATTCACACTCCAGCCACATTTCCTATCTTGGGTTTATTATGACAATTGTACCCAATGCTATGCACCTGAACTAAGAACCGAATAGTTCTAAGCCCAACCAAACTGAATGATACAATATAATTAATGAAAAATGATTAATATAAAAAATAATTCCGTAATTATATAACATAACCTAAGCTAACATAGGTTCATGTGCGCCCGTTCCCATTTATTTTTAAAACAAGTATCTCCGCAAAATAAGCATGACTCGTATCCAGTGATCATTTCTTCCTGTTTTTCCTATTCCAACTAAAACAGCACAACACTTTCAAAGGTGTGATAAAGTTTCCTGGGAATTTTTTTTCAAACAACATAAATCTTTTTTTTTTTTTGGTCGACCCTCATTCGACAACTTTTCCAATTGTTAACGAGTGTACTTTCTTTATTTATCCATTCATTCACACATATTTCTCCCTCAAGTCCGATTCGAACCCGAGTCCGGAATTTCAGCGCCTACCATGGGACGCGTCAAGATTTTACATACATACACCTTAACCCCCATCCCACATTTCAAATAATCTCTTCTTCCAACACATGGGTGCGTAGCCTTTAATCAAAACAATAACCTGACCTCTTACCAACAAAATTTCGACCCCATTCTCGGGAGATAATCAACAATACGTCACATGAGTGCAAAACATTCCGTCCTTAACCAAGACACTGGTCTGGCCTCTTACCAGTACCGAAAAATCTCAGGTTCGATTTCCATAACCTTTCTGATACTTTTTCGATTTATGCACTGACACAACATCGTCATAAACCCCGTTTCACTCACCTAACTATGGGTCAAAGGTACATGAGCCACCACCCCTTGACCAAAATCTCCCCCACATCCGGAATCGAACATAATCAGATAAAGAAATCTCAATATCAAATTTTACAACACGTTTGTAATATTTACTTTCTCATTTCATTCATAAAAATTTCAACGAACTGCGAAAACGCATATTTCCTACTTTTTATCAAAACCCATTGATAAAAAGTCAAAATATCCAATTTCTTGTTCCGTTTATTACAAGCTGTCATTTCTTCTGACATGTCACAGAAACATTATTTTCCAATTGTCCACATGAAAAAATCTCTGTTCACACGTTCCCTTTTATTTTCTTCTTTCTCTTCTTGTAATGGTCAAAGCACTGGACTTCGGAATCGTTCCTAGTGACCCCGTGTGCTTTGACAAGCTGTCACGTTGTGATTAGTAAACAGGGCCATATTTTTTTTCTTGATTTTCCTTCTTTTCTGCGATATGTTTCCTTAAGTTTGTTGTATTTTCGGGTCACCTTTATCTTTCATTGTCGTTTTTTCTTTTCCTCCGTCCTTCTTTTTTTTCTTTCCCTTCTTTCATCGGCCGCTACCTTTGATTGTCCAGTATTTAACCCCAGGTTCGAATCCTCCCATGTCTTTTTCTCACCCCCCTACAAAAACACGCACACGCACACACACAGAGCATGTCACTTCGCACCAAATAAATTAATGTTGTATAGCATGATGAAGGAATGATGAAATAGTAACACACTTATTTATAAAAATATATATATCTCTTCTTTATTATTTCTCGAGGGGTCGAAATTCGCTGTAAGTGTGAGAGAGAGATAGATAGATACGAAGGAATCGGACACAGGCTGACGGAGGACTGCTATATTGACCCTTTATTTAAGCCACGTTGTGAATTCTATTTTCAGGGCCTTATGTCTTTGCTTCCTTTGGTTCAACAGGGGATCATCAGAGCCACCTCCCCACCTCTGGGCACTCGCCAGCCGCTCTCCGAACCTCTTGACAGCTCGAATCTCTTCTGACTGCCCGATTGACTTACCGTGACTGACCGTTTGTCTGTGGTTACCTTTGTATATATAGTTTTATAATGCCTGCACATTCCGTTTGTGATTCACGTGTTCTACTTCCGGCTGTCAGCCCACATGATCTGCTACCGCTGTGCTCTTGTTTACACAACTGGAACATCCAGTTTTAGAAATCTCTAATTGAAGGGTCTGTCAAAGTTTAATATGCAACACTATTACTCCCAGGTTCACTCAGTGGTAGTATCTGTTAGAGACCCTTCATAATTCAAATAGATCTGTTTAAAGATTAATCCTATTCTATAAGACTGCAAACAAAGAAATCTCCCAAGAAACGATTACACAAAACCTGCAATAAACGTGCAATAAACGCAATTCCTTAATCCATCGGCATAAAATAACCCTTGACGAGATGACATGTCATTAAAATCAATCATTGAGATGAAACCATCCAAAACTAATTGTATATTCACAATTTAGTGAATAGTCTTTACACTTTTGTCCAAAGGATTTTATAAAAATATTGTCTGTACTATTAAGTCTTAAAATTTCATGAATTTTTTTTACACATAAAATTTGAAAAAGACATTCCTGAACTGGATTCGATTCGCCCAAATACGGTTATAAAATATATTGGTGATGATAAACTATGGAGCACTCAGTGATAATCGAACTCATTATTTAGCCCAGCTTGTAGGGGCTGAAGAATACACCGACTGCATTTCAGCAGAGGGGTTTGACCCCCCGCCAACGAGAGTCCTGTATATGACACTAAACCATCTGATGGTGAAGTTCTAGTAAAGCTGGAGTTTTGGGGAATGCTGAGTACCCTTTCATTGCCATCACTCCCAGGTCCACTCTGTCCTGGAGTAGTAGCACTTGAGAGGGCCCTATCTCTGAGTCAAATAAAACTGTTTGACGTTTAAACTGTGTACAAACAAATGACTTAAAAAGAACTGTTTAACATTTAAACTGAGGGCAAACAAATGACGTGTGCGAAATTGAATTGTTTGAAATAGAACTGTTTGATCATTCAACTGCGTGTAAACAAATGACTGATATTTAATTGAATTGTTAGTGAAACAGCAATACTTGGGACAATTTAACTGTGTACAAAAGAATGAGCTTAGGTTCTTTTAAAAACGTTATCAACAATATATGTTTACAAATCATATATATCTGATATATTTGTATAAAGAGAATTTGGCATTAAATAACCTACAATAGTTGATATATCATCTACCAAACCAAACACTTCATAAAATAAACTGACAAATAATTAATGCTCAAACTATATATATATATATATATATATATATATATATAGAGAGAGAGAGAGAGTTGATTGGATTGGTTTGTTGGGTTTTATGGCATATCAACCTTTGTAGGTCATTAAACGCCAAATCCATTTTTATGTAAATAATCTGTTCTATTAAAAACAATTCAGTTTAGCATAAGTACACAGTTTAATTGTCAAAAACATTTCTATTTCAAACTATTCAAGCAGTTATATGTAACAATTCAGTTAATAGTAAATACAGTTTCAATGTCGAAAAACAGTTCCATTTCTAATAATTCAGTTAAGCATAAGCACGCAGTTTAAATGTAAGTACGGTTTAATTGTCAAAAACATTTCTATTTCAAGCTATTCAGTTTACTCAAACAATTCAGTTTAGCATAAGTATGCTGTTAGTTCTATTTAACCCATTGATTGGGCCCTATCAGGTGCTACCACTCCGGGCCAGAGTGGACCTGGGAGCAATGGCAATGAAGGGGTGCTCGACATTCCCCAAAGCCCCAGTATCACTGGAACCTCACCATCAGATTGTTTAGTGCCCTATCTTGGACACCTGCTCGGGGGTCTTACCCCTCTGCAGAGGTGCAGTCAGTGTATTCTACAGCTCTAGCCGACTGTGCAATACACAGAGTTAAAAGTCGAACAGTTTTATTTCAGATAATTCAGTTCAGTATAAGTACACAGTTTAGACGTCAAAACAGTTCTTTTTCGAGCAATTCAGTTCAGCACTAGACGCAGTTCCAATGTCAAAACAGTTCTATTTTAAACAATTCAGTTTAGCATAAATACGCAGTTTAAATGCAAAAATCAGAAATGTGAAAGAAACACGGTTTAGTTCTAAGTAACCCATAGATAGGACCCTATCAGGTACTACCACTTTGGGCCAGAGTGGGCCTGGGGGCAATGAAGGGGTACTCCACATTCCCCAAAGCTCCAGCATTGCTGGAACCACACCATCAGATTGTTTAGTGTCATATCCAGGACACTCGTCGGGGGGCGGGTCTTACCCCTCTGCAGAGAAGCAGTCGGTGTATTCTACAGCCCCAGCCGACTGGGCAAAGAGAGAGTTGATAACAAGGTAATCGAAGTAGAAGGAGATTTATTGAGAAGCAAAGTCGATATTATAGCGTTTCGGTTCTAATGAACCATCATCAGGACTGTGTGATTTGCTATTAGTGTTGTTAAATTAATGATGGATATAAAAAAAAATACAAAATCTTGGAAAAAATCTACGAGGATCACGAAATAAGTTTCCAGTCTTTTTTCGTATGGGCACTTTTATTGATTGTACACACATGAAACTCTAGTCCCCTTCGAAGTAATCTCCTCCGGCTGCAATGCACTTGTTGTACCGTTCCAACAACTTCTGGAAGGCCCCATGGAAGTCCTCTTGAGTGAGCGTGTCAATGATCTTTGTCACAGTCTCTTTCATCTCCTCAATTGTCTCATAACGACAGCCCCTGAGCTTAGGGAATAAGCAAAAGTCACAGGGAGCAAGGACTGCACTATAAGGAGGCTGAGGAACTGTCTTGATGCCCATCTTGGTCAAATAGTCTGCAACAAGGATGGAGTTGTGGACTGGTACATTGTCCTATTGGAAATGCCACTAACCTGATTTGAAGAGTGCCAGTCTCTTCCGACGGAATCTCTTCCTGAACTCCCTTAAAACCTCAACATAATAACCCTAACACTAACCCTTTGGCCAATTAACTCTGGTATATTGACTTCCTTACTCCTCCCACACCTCTCATCATCCCTCACAGGCTCCGTGCCTTCCTTGAATCTCTTATGTCACTCAAAAACTGATGCTCGATTCATGCAAGATGGTCGAAAAGCAATCTGAAGCATTCCATTGGTTTCTGTGGAATCATTTTTTCCAAGTTTAAAACAGAATTTTATTGCAAATCGTTCTACTAAAGTGTCCTCACGTCCCAATTGCGTTTTTGAAATTCACCAGCTGTGACAATCAGCTTTAGTGGGGTGTATTCCGATTCCTACTGTAGCTTTTGATTTGAACCTGGAATCATAAAAATTGGTCAGTCATCTCATAAGATGTATAGCAATATCATACTGAATTTTTAAGAGTCTATGACAATTTTAAACGCCTGTGCAAAAAAGTCTGGAAACTTATTGAATGCATCACGTATATATATATATATATATATGTGTGTGTGTGTGTGTGTGTGTGTGTAATTGACCCATTAGATTTTTTGATGTGAAAAAAAAAACATATGATATAAACGACATATATTTGCAAATAAAGATTATACAAACTGATATATGGGAAAAATCAATAAAAAAAGAAAAGACCTACAACACCGGTAATATTTGAAAATAATCAAATTGTGCGGCGATGCATAGCCAAAAGAAAAAAAAACCCCGCAAAATTAACTAAGCTAAACGTAAAAAGTCGTCGATAAACTAAGTTGAGCGAATTTAAATCAGTAAATCTACCCAGGTTTCAACTACTGGATCATCAGAAGAATCTGACATATATATATATATATATATATATATATATAGTCATCCACAGACAGATCTGCTTCGTTCTATCAGAACTCATCAGTGTGGCTAGACAGTATCTTCCCGTAGCTGGGATCGAAATCCGGTTGACTCAAATGCTATATATATATATATATATATATATATATATATATACCGAGACAAAAATATAAGACCACCCTCAGCAATAAAGAAAAAGATATTGTTTACAACTTTTAAATTATTAAAATTAGTTATATGAAAGATAAGGTTAAGAGACATTTAAATTTAAAATTAGAAATTTCAGTTTATTTTTATATGTATATTAGCATTTTTGCTAAATTTCAAAATTTAATTTTGATTTAAATATAAGATTCCCAATAAAAACTAAAGAAAAAAGGACTGAATTCAATTGAAAAATTTATTATATATGGTTTACGTAATATAAAATCTATTAAAACTGTTATACTTAAAATACTAAAAACATAAATGGCTAAAGGAACTAAATTATCTGAATTGGAGAAAGGCGAGATTACAGCTCTGAAAAGAGTCGGAAAATCTCAGAGATAAATTTCGAAGACTTTAGGACGCAGTAAATCCGTTATTTGTAATAACTTGAAAAGTCCAAATAAGTATGGAACAAGAAAACCGACTGGCAGGCCAGAGAATTTATCACCACAATTCAAGAGAAGAATTGTTTGGGAAGTAAAAAAGAAAAATTTGTCAACGTCAAAAATATTGAAATCTCTACTGAACGCTCCTTGCTGTACTAGAACAATTAAAAGGCATTTAAACAACAAAAAAATTAAGCATAAGAAAAGAATTCATCGTCCAAGGTTAACTTTGAAGCACAAAGAGAAACAACTTGAATATGCTCGTCAATATCCAACCATGAGTGCTAAATAATTGGCGAAAAGTTGTTTCTCGGACGAAAAGAAATTCAATTTAGACGGTCCAGATGCCTTTCAGAAGTACTGCCACGCAAAAAAAATTTCCAGAAGAGAATTACTCAACAAGGCATAGCAGAGGAGGATCTCTTGTGATCTGGGGAGGACTTCAGGAAAACTTAAATTACAATTTGTCAGTGGTTGAAAAAAGGCAGCAGATTATGTGAAAATGATTAATGATTTATCTCTCGCTCAAGAAGTGCGTCGTCTATGTAGAGAATAATAGATTTTTCAGCAAGATAATGCTGCTACCCACAATGCATGAATAACAAAGAAGTACTTGCTTGAACAAAAAATAAGACTTCTTGACCACCCAGCATGCTCTCCAGACCTCAATCCTATAGAAAATTTGTTGGGATTGATTGTTGCAAATGTTTGCGAAGGAGTAATCATCATCATTATCATGTCGTGCCGAAGGCACAGATATCCCTGACCCTCTCTCGCCACTTTTCCCTATCGTTCATCGCCTCCGGCAGGTCTTCAGAGCCACACCCCGTATCCTCACAAGGAGTACTCAGTAATTTTTGAACTTAAAAACGCAATCTTAGACACATGGGAAAAATACCTTCAGTTCAACTTCAGAAACTAGTTAATAGTATGCCTAAACGAATTTTTGTGGTTATCAAAGCTAATGGCGGATCTTCAAAATATTGAATTAAAAAAATTCCCTTTATATTCTATAGTTCAGCTTATTGGTCTTATATTTATGAGAAAACAACATTTCAAAATTAAGTATAAATGCTAATTTACATATAAAAAATGAATTTAAATTTCTTCATAATTTAAATTTAATTGTCTTTATGCCCAATCTTTCATATATCTGATTTTCATAATTAAAAAATAGTAAACCATATCTTTTTCTTCATTTTTGAGAATGGTCTTATATTTTTGTCCAGGGTACATATATATGTATATATGTGTGTGTGTGTGTGTGTGTGTGTGTTGTATAGCCGTGATGAATAAAGGACCATAACACATTTCTTTATAAAAATATGTCTCAATTGTTTATTACTCGAAAGGTACGAAATTGGCTGTAAGTGTTAGAGAGAGAGAGAGAGAGAGAGAGAGAGAGAGAGAGAGAGAGAGAGAGAGAGAGAGAGAGAGACAGGGACAAAGTATTCGGACCCAGACTGACGGAAGACAGCTTTATTGATCCCTTTTAAAACCACGTTGTGAGTCTATATTCAGGGCCTTCCGTCTTTGCTTTCTTGACAGGAGGTTGTAAACCGGGGTCTGCCTTCCCTATTCCGTTCACTCACCGGCTGCTCTTCTGACTGCCCGATTGACCGTTCTGTCTGTAAGTACCTGTGTGTATATGATTTCATTACGCCTACCCTTCCGGTTATCCTTCCGGCCCTCAACCCACGTGACCTGTTTATCCTCTGGTTTACACAACTGGAATATCCTGTTTCGAAATCCCTAATTAAAAGGTCTGACAAAGGTCAATATGCAACATATATATATATATATATACAAATTAATATATATATATATATATATATATATATATGAATATATATATATACTTTTAATATATATATATATATATATATATATATATAAATATATATTGGTATAATTGTTAACGTGTTCACCAGTGGTCCGGAGGACTGGGGTTCAATCCCAGGTTGAACCATACGCAAGTCCCAAAAAACGGTACTTGATACCTTCTTGCTTAATACTCAGCATTATCATCATCATCAACATCTAAAGCTGCCAGCACAGATCTCCTTGACCTTCTCTCGCCACCCGTCACTATCATCCATCGCTTCTGGGAGGTCTTCAAGTCTACATCATATATCAGTACAGAGCTATTATATATAGGTTCTAGCTGGTCGTCCGACCTTTGCTCGTTCATGTGAAGGGGTCCATAGGAGCATATCACTTATGAGCTCGTCCTTACTTCTCCAGCAGTGTCCCGCATATCTGGTTCATGGATAATTTTCGTGATGGGTGGTAGGTGTCCGTACAGGTGCTACTTTGTGGGGTGTTACCTCCAGATTCAATATTGCTCGCAGCATTCTTGTGTAATTGCCATCAAGCCTTTTATCCATACGTTTGGTTAGCGTCCATGTAGTGCATCCATATAGCAATATCGACACGACCGCAGCTTGGAAAAACTGCGTTTTATTTTATCGGTCAGGTCTGATTTCCATATGACCGATAGCCTATCGATTGCTGTCCATGTTTTTTGCTAGTCGCATGTTGATGTCTGTCTCGGTTGATGAGACACTGCTTCCAAGGTAGATGAACTTGTCCACTAGTTTCAAAGGACCACCCTTTTGTGTGGAGATGTTGCCTCTTTGATTAAAGCACATGTGTTCTTTTTTGTCTTTGTTGACATAGAGGTCTATGCCACCTGCTGCTCGTTTCAAGCTATGTAGCAGGGTTTCGGCTTGGGTGGGTGAATTTGCCAGAAGCGCTATGTCATCGGCGTAGTCCGCGTCCGAAATTGTTTGTGCGGGGTACCTTATGCTTCTTTTCTTTGCCGGCTTAAAACCATTTTCTTTCATTAAACTATAGACGTTCTAAGCACGTTGTCTAGGCAGATGATAAACATGTACGGGGTTAATGCATTTCTTTATAGCACACCTGCTAAAATATCGAAGTAGTCTGTGTCTCCATCTGTTGAGTAGACTTTCACTTTCGTGAATATATATATTCTTTTAGGTGCCCGTGGTGTAATGGTTATCGTCGTAGGAAATGGACACGATAACACGAGTTCAAATACTGGACAAGACTGATTGCATTTCACATACCACTAATACCCTAATATCACCGAAAAGAAGGAGCACCCCCCAAAAAACCCAACTAAACTAAAACAAACCCATAAATGTATAAAATATATATAAACACTACCTTCCCTCGAGCTAGGTCTTGGATAAAGACCCAGAGAAGACTTGTAAGAAATCAAAAGTAAAGATGAAAACTATCTAATAATAATAATAATGGTGGTGTAATGGTTATCGTCGTAGGATATGGACACGGCGACACAAGTTCAAATCCTGGACAAGACTGATTGCATTTCACATACCACTAATACCCTTAGGAAAGGTATGAATCCAATTATTCTCCCTCTAGCTATGGGTAAATAGTAGGGCAGACTAGGTTCTTCAGCCTTGGTGAGGCAACTAGTCTAGGAGAAGGAAAACCAGTTAAACTCCGCTTAGAAATTAACCTTGTGTCATATCCTGCCCGAGCGGAGGGGTTGGTAAATATGTATATATATATGTTCAGGCTTCTCGTCCTTGTTAAAAGTATTTGACAGAGTGTAGAGAAATGAGTTTTTACATTTCTTTTTCTTACTCTCTATCTCAGTTCCCCTGATACCAAAGCCCTGATGAATGTTATTGAAACCGAAACGTTTAACGTTGACTTTACATCACACTCAATTCACCTATTTGGATTATTCTGTTTTTATGCTTTTTTCATACTGTCAGATTTAGATCCATATTTACTTTCATACAATTAGTACCACATAATACTTAATTCATTAAAACTATTATCACTTTAAATTAGTGTCAGTTTTGATATTTTGAGAGTCATTAATTATAATAATACATTTATTTTAACTGTAATAATTCTTTTATCGTAACTTTTGATATTTGATGAGAATAAATGTTATGCATGTAAAGTGGTAATTTAACAATGGCTGGTAATTTGACGGATGAGAATCGCAAATCAATTTTAAACCTCAGTGAAGAGAGAGAATGGTGAAAGTGTGAGAGATCAGTGAAGGAAGCCACTCTAGATTGATGACATGATTCAGTTCATCTTGCAGGCTTGTCAGGAAATTGATGTTGATAAAGACTTTTGTGTCAGTGTATGCACGAGTGTACGCTGTTGATTAGAGAATTGTATGAATAACAGAGGCAAAGCGGATTGAATATCCGAGGGATTACGGCTGTGCTTGTTATTACATGTAGATGTAATATTGATTTGTTTGGAGAATAAATGAGTAGTGGATGTGTTTTCTTTTTTCATAACTGAAGACCTACTTTGCATTCCTTGTATCTACGAAGGTCATTCAATAAATAAGGGAAACTTTTTTTTTTTACTTGAGAAGGACCTATTATATATACGAGGGTCATTTTATAAATAAGAGGAAGTGTTTTGACTGAGGACGTTTGGTTTGGTTTGGTTGGGTTTTATGACATATCAACCATTATAGGTTATTTATTGTCATATCCTCTCTCTCTCTCTCTCTCTCTCTATATATATATATATATATATATATATATATGATTTGTAAACACATTTTGTTGATAAAATTTTAAAAGTTGCCCTAGCTGATTTTATTTGCGAAGTTTAAGGGTTTCAAGTATTGCTATATAATAATCAGAATTTAAGTCATTTGTTTGCACACAGTTTAAATGTCAAACGGTTCTATTTGACCAATTGATATGACTCTATCAAGTACGACCTGGGAGTGATGGCCATGAAGGAGTACTCCACATTGCCCAAAGCTCATGGCCAGTGTGGACCTGGGAGCGATGGCCAAAAAGGAGTACTCCACATTCCCCAAAGCTCCTGGCCAGTGTGGACCTGGGAGCGATGGCCATGAAGGAGTACTCCACATTCCCTAAAGCTCCAGCATTACTTGAGCCTCACAATCTGATTGTTTAGTATTATATCCAGGACACTCGTTGGTGGGATCTTACCCCTCTACAGAGAAACAGTCGGTGTACTCTACAAACTCAGCCGACTAGTCTGGACTGGGAAGAGACCTATAATATATACGAGGGTCATTCAATAAATAAGGGGGACTTTTTTGACTGGGTAGAGACCTATTATGTATACGAGGGTCATTTAATGAATAGGGAAACTTTTATGACTGGAGAGTGACCTATTATATATACGTGGGTCATTCAATAAGAAGGGGGGATTTTTTTTATCTTGGGAGGGTTCTATCACATATATGAGAGTCATTCAGTAAATAAGGGAAATGTTTTTAATTGAGGATGGACCTATTATATATTCAAGGGTCATTCAATAAATTAGGGGAATGTTTTTGACGGAAGAGGGACCAATTATATATAATTATATATACGAGAGTAATTCAATGAATTAGGGGACTTTTTTTTGACTCAGAAGAGACCTGTTGTATATACGTAGGTCATTCAATAAATTAGAGGACGTTTTGGCTTAAGAAGGACCTATTATATATACGACGGTCATTCGATAAATTAGGAGATTTTGGGAAAAAAAAGCAAAATGTTTTTTTTTAGAATTTCTTTTCATAAAAAAATAAAACTCGGCATTGTTTGAAATTGCCTGATGGCAAAAATTATTTTAATCTTACAAAAATATTTGTTTTGAAGCTATTGGCAGCAAATCATAGTGCTCCAGCGTTGAACAGAGGTTTGTCATGAAACTTTTTCTTGTTGGGAAGCGAAAACTTTGTGAAATTTATGGAAGAATATTTGATGTGTACGAAGTATGTTTTAGTTAAAAAAAAAGTCTTTACAATTGCGCTAAAAAAGGGTTTTTCACTACGATCCTGATTCAAAAAGCCAATCGATGGAGTGAAAGTATACTGTCATTCCGTTAAAAAAAGTTCCGTACTCAGTGGCCAGTAAGGGAGATAACTTTGATAGTCTTCTTGGACCAAAGAAAGGATCCATGACTATGGATTTCATTGAAACAGATGCATCTGTAAACAATGCCAACACCTTTGGCGAAGTTCACTTTATTTATTGAATGGCCCATTAAATATATATATATATATATATATATATATATATATATATATATATATATATATAAAATGTTCTGTTTGCGTAGCATAACCAGTGAAAAATGTCTGATCAAAATGTCTTTAGTTGCTCTTATATATATATATATATATATATATATATATATATATATATATATATATAAATCCCGAAGACGACCAGAATCTGCGGTCAAACCATATAAAATAACGTCCAAGTTTTTAAAAAATCTCACCAAACCTGGCAAATAACATACTAAACGAAAACAATATATACAGGGTGCCTTCAATAGGTCCCCAGACTTTTTTGTACAGGCATTTAAAATTATCGTAGGCTCTTGAAAAATTCACGATGTTATTGCTATACATCTTATGAGATGACTGACCAATTTTTATGATTTCAGGTTCAAATGAACAGCTACAGTAGGAATTGGAATACACCCCACTAAAACTGATTGTCACAGCTGGTGAATTTCAAAAATGCAATTGGGACGTGAGGACACTTTAGCCTTGATATGTACCTTATATTGCTGAGTGTTAAGCAAGGAGGTATCAAGTACCATTTTAAAAATATGACTCGATCTGGGATTGAACCCCGGTCTCCCGGACCATTAGCGAACACTCTATCCACTGGATCAATGAGATTTCTTCGTTGGTCCAATGAGAGAAAAAAGTAAATACTTTAAAATTTATAGGTTCACCAGTGAATTTGCTTTTAGTTTATTCAATCTTCTTCAACACGTGCTTTTGACATTTTAAGTCGTCTTCAGGGATTAAATATACATATCTGTGGTGAGAGTACCTGCTTTTAATGTATTTTCTTAAGGTGCGAGAGCAATGTGTTTCAAATTAGCCATGATTCAACCAGTTTATTTGTTTATGTGATGTTTTTTCACAGTTTTATTTTCTCGAGGAGGGGATTTCAAATTAGCAGCAACTTATTTTGGGGTTTATTTTCTTATCTAGATGTTTGGGATTATCAAATTTTTATTTCAAGGTTGGGTGATTAAGTTAAATATTAAATTCAAATGGCACATATTTTTAGACATTTTATTCATTTGTTTTTTTTTATTTTTCAGTTATTGGTTTTAAATTTATATCTTTGTCAAATTTTTTTCTGATGATGAATTTTGCATCTTCATTGAAGTCGTGACCGTTTGAGTGGAAGTGTTGTTTTCAATAGTTACTACACTGAGATGTAGGGTAGGGCGTTACTCTATTCCCTGGATTGTACCTCCTTACCCTTGATCCTTACCTTATAATGCTGAGTGTTAAGCAAGGCAGCATCAAGTACCATTTTTTGAGTCTTTGGTATGACTCGACCTGGGATTGAACCCAGGTCTCCCAGACCATTGGTGAACACTCTACACATTAGGGTGGTATCGAATGTATTCCCGTAAATGAATTTCATTTTTGCTTTTGCAATTTACTTCATGGGAAACTTTAAGTCGTTTTAGTAGCGAAACTAGTGAATGACTTGGTTGAACTGAGGTATTTGCAGCATAAGTAGTTCTTTATAGTGCATGGTTGGTAAAATTGATTGGATTTTATTGTGGCTTTCCGATGGATTACTTTATTATTTAATATGGCGGTTATTTGGTCGACTATCGATTGGCTACTTCTTGAAAAATGTTTTTTAAGTTAGGATTTCAAAATGTCCAAATGTTTCTTAATTATCTCGGCTAATGGTGTGGGATTGTTGTTTAATATTGTTACCAATGGGATACTATTCGTTGTAATATTTAAAGAAGACAGGAGACACTTGTATAGGTTTCAGATGTAAATATAAACGTACAATGAATGCAATTCCTTCACATCAAGGCATAAAATAACCCTAGATGGGTTGACATACTGTTAGAATCAACCAATCAATTACCTTTACTACGAAGTTATCTCTGATCCAGGGTGACAGTGCCGCTTAGGACCAAAGAAAAATGCTAGTGTCTCTTAGGATCTAAAAAAATGGTAGTGCCGCTTAGGATCTTAAAAAATGGTAGTGCCGCTTGGGGTCTAAAAAATGGTAGTGCCGCTTAGGATCTAAAAAATGGCAGTGCCGCTTAGGATCTAAAAAAATGGTAGTGCCGTTTGGGATCTAAAAAATGGTAGTGCAGCTAAGGATCCAAAAAATGGTAGTGTCGCTTAGGATCTACGGGTCAAATAGATCTGATTAAAATAATGTCTGGTTTTGAGTAATATTCATTTATTGGCCTTAAAACTTTCATATTTCAACTAATTATCAAGAGTTTCCTTGTATTAAATGATTGCGAATTTTATTAATACATTGGCTCTTAAAACATTTGTTGTATAGTTGAGAAAGACAAAATCCCTTCTCGCATAGCAACAACGCAATTTACGCGGCATTCTCGTTGGGGTACCTGCGTCCTGTTTATTTAAGGCAACAGGTGCATTTTCTGTTATGCCACCCACGCATTTTATGCGGCATGTCAAAGTCAAGTCAATATTCAACACATTGATATTGCAACTAAGTGTTACCTGTTTACCTGTTTAAAATGATTATGAACTTTATTAATATCTCGGTTACGTTTTCCATACCTTCCAACAGAGGGAATTGGAAATTGTGGAAGTGTTTATCACGGGGTTCCGGATATTAAGTAAAACATGCAATTTTTGTAAATCTGGTAACAAACTTCCCACCCCTGGTTAAATCTGATGACAGCCTTCACTCCCCTGGTTAATCTGGTGACATCCCTCCTACTCCTGGATGAATCTAGAAAGAGCCTTGTGGTGAATTTGATAATCACCTTCCCACCGCTGGTTAATCTGGTAATAGCTTTCTCACCGCACGTGAAATCTGGTGAAAGCTTTCCCACCCCTAGTGAACCAGGTAAGAGACTAACCAATCCTGGTGAATCCGGTAACCGCCTTCCCACTCCTGGTGAATCTAGTAACAGACTTCTCATCTCTGGGAAATATAGTACCGGTTTTTCAAACCCTGGAGAATCTAGTAAAGGTTTTCTCACTCCTGGTGAATCTGGTGACAACCCTCCTACCCCTGGGTGAATCTAGTAAGAGCCTTCCCACTTGTGGTAAATTTGATAATCACCTTCCCACCCATAGTTAATCTGATGACAACCATCCCACTGCTGGTTAATTTGAAGATAGCTTTCCTACCTCTGGTGAATCTGGTAACAACCTTCCCACCCCTGGTTAATCTGGCAACCACCTTCCCACCCCTGGTTAATCTTGTAACCACCTTCCCACCCCTGGTGAATCTGGTAACAAACTTTCTACCTCTGGTGAATCTGGTAATAACCTTCTCACCTCTGGGAAATATGGTACTGGTTTTCCAAACCCTGGAAAATCTAGTAAAAGCTTTCTCACTTCTGGTGAATATGGTGACAGTCTTCCCACCACAGGTTAATCAGGTGATAGCCTTCCCACCCTAGGTGAATTTCGTGACAGTTTTTCCGCTCTTGGTGAATCTGGTGATAGCATCTATGCTGTCGGTGAGCTCTAAATCGCAAACGCACACACACCCATATATATATATATATACGTAGCAATATGCTGCAACACACACACACACACGCACACACACACACACACACACATACATATATACATATATATATATAGTGGTCTATTTTTATATAATTGTAATTGGCTTGCTTCTAATCGATACTGCATTAAAATCCTATGAAAATTTCACTGCTAAGCAGTTATCTACATTAGGACATTTGATTATCAATGCTGCAATTCTTTGTGAGTCTATGATATCGATTTTTATTTATCCCTATAATCGAATGAAATCGATCTTGCAAACTTTTTTCTTTCTACTTTTAAATACACATATCAGATAATGAAAAGTGTTGGTAATCTAGCAAAGTATGGGCCATTGTTGAAAGGGGGTCTTTATACGATCGATCTGATTTGAATAGAAAAGGAAAAACAATAAAAACAGAAACATTGTAATGTCATAGTATCGATAACAAATGATTGGTTATCATGATCAATCTTTCTCTTTTCTCTTTCTCTTTTTTTTTCTCTAGCACTTCCTCTCTCTCTCTCTCTCTCTCTCTCTCTCTCTCTCTCTCTTTCTCTCGTCTTTTTTCTTCACTATAAAAACAGCAACAAATAAGTGTCCTAGGTATGACACAAAACTCCATCTAATAGTCAGGCTTCGGTCAGGGAGTTTTGGGAATATGAAGTACGCCTTCGTTACCATTACTCTCAGGTCCACTCTGACCCAGAACAGTAGTACCTGCTTGAGTCCCATCTATGGGTGAAACAGATCGATTCAATTTTTCACTACGGGTTATCATAAATATCAAATATAATTGTTAGTGTTAAAAAGCAATACTTGAAACCATTTAACTGTGTGCAAACAAATGATTCGTACTAAATTAGATAAGTAAAGTTGGCGACCTAAGTCGAGGGTGACCCGAAGGCTCCCTTTTCGATAGTTACTACACCAAGGTGTAGGGGAGGCACTATTCCTTTCCTTGGATTGCTCCACTTTACTCTTGATCCCTACCTTATATTGCTGAGTGTTAAGTCTTTGATATGACTCGACTTGGGATTGAACCCAAGTCTCCCGGGCCATTGTCGAACACTCTAGCCATCATGCCAATGTCCAGTATTAGATCGAATTATTCGTGTTATATAGCAATGTTTGAGTCTATTCAACTGTGTGCAAATAAATGAAATTTGGCTCGTTTGAAAATGTCATTTACAAACTTTTAGCTTACATATCGTGAGTTGGCATTAAATAACCAACAAGGGTTGATATGTCATAAAACACAACCAAACAATGAATAAATGAATAAATCATAATCAATTAACGTCTTTCAAGATCAGATATTCAATTACAAACGCTAATTGCAATCGATACAGTCAGACATACTTTTCTTTCTTTTCATTTCAGGTTTATTTCTTCTCTGTTTATTTGTCGATCTGTTTCCTGTCGATTTCTGTTGGACTTCACTTTATTCCTCTCTTCGAAACGAATACCAACAGAAAGGAAAATGCATTGTATTGGCTTTTTCCAATTTTTTCTTCACAATTTGTCACTGGTAAGTGGACGCAGCTTTATTTACTTATCAATTTATTTATTTTTTATTGACATTTTAAAATGTATTTCTCTCTTTTTCTTCTTAGAAAGCAGGCTTGAAATACGCTGAAGTAGGTTGGGTCCCCCACCAAAAAATGTGTCCTGGGTATGACCTGAAACTGCATCTGATAGTTAGACTCCAGTTTTTGAGTGTGGAGTACACCTTCGTGGCCATTACTCCTAGTTCCACTCAGATCTTGTGTGATATTACCTTATAGGGTTCCATTCATGAGTTAAAAGGATATGTTTAAAAATTATTTGCGTTAGACAGGAATACTTGATATCATTTAACTGTAAATTATTTGAATAAAGAATTCTTACTTGAAGCAATGTGTGACGGCCAGTGGCCACGGTAGGGTTAAAATGTCGGAAACCAAGGACTACTATGAGGACCGGAAGTAAGGCAGGCGATTGGCGGGTTTTCGAGCCTTAGCAGCAGTGAAGGACCAGCCGAGAAGGGGCAAAGGTCTTGACCCAGATAAGGAAAAGACATACGATTGGTCGAGGCAGGGAGGACGTTTTACCGCCAAAAAGAACGAAAGCTAAAAAGTCAGTTCCAAGATTCGCCAAGGAAGAGAAAGGTCGCCTTTTCACGTGGTCCGGTGGAAGGGGAAATTCTAGTAACAGAATGGCCTAATAGAAGCCATCGACTCCGTTAGGCAAGAAACTGAGGCGCAACGTAAAAAAACAAAAAAAAAAAAACTGGTGCCTTGCGACTTGTTAATAAGAAATTAACGAATATAAAAAAAAAAAGAAATTAAAGAAAGGAAAGGAAAAAGGTTAGTCAAAAATTTTATTACAAGTAATATACGTAACCCAAATAAACGACCGTATCAAGAATATCCAAAGAAACATTTTTTTTTTTGAGTTTGTTCATTAGCAGCTAGTTTCGGCGGAAAACATATTTGTTTAAAATTGTGTACCCATTTTAAAGACGAAGAGGAGAGACTTTTGTTCTTCGCCAAAAGAAGGGAAAGAATAAAAAAACAAATATGGAGAAAGAGGAGATTTCCTCCCTTTAATTGTAAAGGGAGCAAGAAGATACGGTTGTAATTTTAAGACGAGTTGAAAAAAGAAAAAAAGAAAGAAAAAAGGGGAACTTTGTCTTATTAGAAGGACATAGTCAAACACTATTGGAAGCGACTTGCCCTCCACATTTCTGTATTTTTTTTTTTGTATTTGTTTTGCTTTTTGTTTTTCTGTTGTTATAATTGTGCTTTCTTTAAAATAAAATATGTAAGAAAGATACATATATAAAGAAAAAAAAAACAACAACCTCGCGTCATATTGTTTGTCCGGTTCGGAATTCTTCACATGTTCATTTATATCACGTCGCCCTCTCGACCCTTGACACATCCTCATTCGTCCGTATCTCGAAAAATTAAACCTATACGCAAGCTTTATATTTGGCTAGTTATATGGGCTTTCAAAGCTATTAATAAAATATAACTAGTTACGGAGAATATTTAGAGCTTGGGTGGTACGGTACTGTCGTTGGAGATTCTCCCCGACGTCCCAGGATAATGTAACCTCGGAACAAAGATACAGTAACAGTCACAAATGTTTCTTTATCAAATTTCGGTTTCTGTTATCGTTGTCAAATGGCATATCAACGTTCATGGGTTATTTAATACCAAAGCTATCTTTGCTGAATAAATTCGCTATTATTTTGAATTAGGTGTCATCATTGAACGTCGTTTCAAACTTGGCGTTCAATGATGACACCTTGGTCATAAACACAGGAAAACTTCTAAGTCTCTGACCTTTTCGTTATTCTTAAACTCCCACAACATTACATATCGAATACACACTTGCAAGTCTTCTATTTTATGGGCGTGAGATTATAGATAAAATTATGTTGCTCACTATTTCACACCTGAAACCGATAAAATTTCCGGTTGCATTTTGTGATACGACGTGCAATTGAGTACTTAATTAACATGTAAAATTAGAATTTATGAAATATATTCTAATTGATATATATATATATATATATATATATATATATAAAATAAAAAAGACCCTTAAAATAAGTATCTTTTTGGTCAAAGCTTATATGACCGAAAAAGCTGGTTGATCGTTTCTAAAGGTCAGTTAAGTACGAGACAATTATTTTTTATTTCAAAGGTTAGCAAATTTATTTAGTTTTTCGGTTGTCAACTGAAACTTCATCAATCACAATGATGAAACGGGTCATTTCGTAAAATATATTTTTCTAGTCCTTATCTGGAAGGTCAATGTCAAAAGGGAGATTTAATTTTGCTCCCCCCTAAATAAAGGTGAGTTGGGCATGCCTCATCCAGTCAGGTGAGGCTGAGAATTTTTTTGTTCAACCCCATTGCTCTAAACCTGTTCCCATTGGTCAAAGCATCTAAAAAGGGTTTTCCCTATTCCTGTAAGATATAATCCTGAACCAGGATTGGCTGATCAATGGGAATATAACTCCTAATTGTCTCTTATTGGACAACCTATCAGAAACCATTTTAGTCCAGATATTGATCTATAAAAAATGGGATGATTAAACGAATCCTCAGAGAGGATAAGAAAAAGGGACCAAGAAGAAACTCAAGACTGCCAAAGAAGTATCTCTTCCATTCTAGACCCGAAGTACTCCGACCAACCTTCAGACGTTACAAAATTTCAAAGTCCCAGACTTTAGAGACGTTAGTGTTACTCTAACCGTACCTCATTGTCACTCTTCCTCTCTCGATATTCTTTCTTCTTCTGTTTGCCCGGAAAGCAAACCTCGTTTGTTTGTTATTTATCATATCATATTTACTAACCCCTCCGCTTGCGCAGGATATGACACAAGGTCAATTTTTTTTAAGCGGAGTTTAACAGGTTTTAATTGAGAGTTTTCCTTCTCCTAGACTAGTTGCCTCACCAAGGATGAAGATCCCAGTCTGCCCTACTATTTGCCCATAGCTGGAGGGAGAATAATTGGATTCATACCTTTCCCAAGGGTATTAGTGCTATGTGAAATGCTATCATTCTCGTCCAGGATTTGAACTCGAGTCGCCGTGTCCATTTCCTACGACTATAATCATTACCCCACAAACGTGTTTCAATAAAAACGATTTTTTGTTGTTGTTAAACAACGGGTTTTCTCTATTCTTTGAGTTGCTAGACAATCTAGCCACTCATATTATCTGACCGTCAGAAGAAGATCCGGCTGAATTGTGTGGATCCGTGGATCTTTCAAACACCAGAAGCCGGAAGCTAATGGAGTAGTCACGAACACAATAGCCACAAAAAGTACTGTGACTAGTAGTCACACCACATTGGGCTTCGTGACTAGCATAGGACCACATTTAAAACTTTGGAAATTTGATATGAGTAATTACAACTTGCTTTTAAAAAAACAAATTATTCACGATTCAACGTAATGGCTTGAGGAATAAGTGGGTACATGCCTTTCCCTAGGGTTTCTGTCTGAAAATGAATGTAATAGCGTGACTGGAATTCGAACTCTCTTACTACGTTGTCACAGTCCAAGATGTTATCACTAGGCCACAGGATTCCCTCCCGTTTACGATTATTACTATTACCTGAAACCTTTTAAATGTGTTCAAATAAACAATTATTCATCAATAGAAATAATTTCTTGAAACCATATGATTATTCGTATTAGATAGGAATACTTTAAACCATGCAGCTGTGTGTAAATTATTAGTATTAGAATGGAATACTTGAAATCATATAAGTTGACGACCTTAGTCAAGGATGACCAGAAGGCTGCCTTTTCAATATATGCTACACTGAGGTGTAGGGGAAGGCGCTACTCTATTCCCTGGCTTGCCCCACTTTACCCTTGATCCTTACCTTATAGTGCTGGGCGCTAAGCAAGGCTGCATCAAGTACCATTTTTTTAGTCTTTGGTATGACTCGACCTGGGATTGAACCCTGTTCTTCGGAACATTAACGAACACTCTACTCATTAGGCCGATGGCCGGTATAAAACCATATAACTGTGTGAAAATTGTTAGTATGAGATTGGAATACTTGAAACCATACAACTGTGTATAAATTATTTGTATTAGATAGGAATACTTGGAACCATTCAACTATGTGCAAAGTATTTGTATTAGATAGGAATACTTGAAACCATAAAACCGTGTGCAAACTGTTTGCATTAAAGAAGACCATGGAGCTGTTGCATTTATAATACTAAAATGTATTTGATTGTGAGACTCTAGTTTTGAAGTTCTGAGTGGTGTGGAGTACAGTTTAATTGGCATTACTCCCAGTTTAACTCATCATTTTGCTTCTAATATTTTGCTATGATTTCAATTACGTTTTAAGACTTGAGCCTACAGGTACCTCTTCCAAACCAAAGGTTAAAGACTTGAACCTTCATGTACCTCCTCCCCACACAAAGGATAAAAACTTGGACCTTAACAAAAGGACAAAACCACGAGCCCTCTGGAACTACCTCCCCCACCAAAAGATTAAAAGCTTCAGGTACATCTTCCCCGCACCAAAGGATAAAACCTTAAGCCTTCCGGTATCTCCTCCCCACAAAGAATAAAAAACTTGAGTCTTCAGGTACCTCCTCCCTATCCAAAGGTTAAAGACTTGAGCCAATAGGTACCTCCTCCCAACACAAAAAAATAAAAACTCGAGCCTTCAGATACCTCCTCCCCACCCAAGGGATAAAAACGTGGGCCTTTAGGTACTTCCTCCCTACGAAGAAAAAAATTGAGCCTTTAGATACCTCCTCCTCACCAAAGGATAAAAGTTGAGCCTTCTGGTACATCATTCCCACCCAAAGGATAAAGAGCCTTGAGGTATATCCACCCCATCCAAAGGAAAAAAAATTATCCCTCGGGAACCATTTCCCAAGCCAAAGGATAAAAACTTGGGGCTCCCGGTATCTCCTCCACACCCAAAGGGTAAAAATTTGAGCCTTTGGTGACAACCTCCGCAACCAAATGATAAAAACTTTGGGCTTCTGGTACCTCCTCCAAAAACAAAAGATAAAAACTTGAGTCTCCTGGGACCTTCTCGCCCCCAAATCTAGCCTTCAGTTACCTCCTCTCCACACGAAGGAAGAAAAAATTGAGGTTGCAAGTACCTCCTTCTCACTAAAAAGATAAGATTTTGAGCCTTCAGGTACCTTCTCACCCCACCTCCAAAAAATCTTGAGCCTTCTGGTACCTCCTCTTCACCCAAAAGAAAAAATCTTGAGCCTTCAGGTACTTCCTCTCAAACCAAAGAATAAAAACTTAAGCCTTCTGGTACCTCTGCCCCACCAATGAATAAAATCTTGAGCTTTTTAGTAACTCCTCCCCAACTAAAGGATAAAAACATGCCTTCAGGTACCTCCTTCTCCACACCCAAAAATAAGATCTTGTGCTTTCTGGTACTTTCTCCCCACCCAAAAAATAAAATCTTGAGACTTCCGATACCTCATCCTTACCAAAAGGAAGAAATCTTGATCGTTCTGGTACCTCATGCACAACTAAAGAATAACATATTGAGCGTTCTAGTACCTTTTCCCACCCAAAGAATAAAATCTTGAGCCTTCGGGTTCCTCATCCCAAAGCAAAGAATAAAAACTTCAGGTACCTTCTCCTCACCCAAAGGAAAATATCTTGAGCCTTCTACTACCTCCTTACCACCCAAAGAATAAAATCTTGAGCCTTCATATACCTCCTCCTCACCCAAAGAATAAAAAATTGTGCCTTCAGATACCTTCTCCTCACCCAAAGGAAAAAAATTGAGCCTTCAGGTACATCTCCCCACAAAGAAAAAAACTAGAACCTATAGGTACCTCCACCCCAAACAAAGGCTAAAAACATGAGCCTTTGTTGTATAGCGACATAATACATATACATCTGTATGCAGAATCCTAACGATGACACAATAAAGACGAGCGACACAGTTCTTTATAAAAATATGCACCTCTCACTTTATTTGAAAGGGTTCGAAAGGGTTACTAAAGGTTTTACTGTGTGTGAGGTGAGTTGGAGGCTGAACAGAACTGCAACATATTGACCCCCACTCTTATGGCCATAACAGCGTTTCTTTCCCGTTCACCTGGGTTGCTCAACCGGGGGCCTGGGGGCCCAGCCTCTCTGGGACATGTTCTTCATTCCAGCATCTCCTTCTCCAACTCCCCGGAACTTCCTGTCGCCGGGGTTATATAACAATTTGACGTCCACCTACTTCCTGCGAGCGTCACGATTTCGCACTCAATTCAACTCCTCGACAGTCAAAGTTATATCCTGATATTCCTTGACCGGATGTACCTGTTATTGACACAGGTGCATTTCCTAATTTGACAGCTCGGCTGGGTCAATATGCAACACCTTTAGGTATTTACTCCCCAACAAATGTTAAAGATTTGAGCCTTCTGATACCTCCACCGTACGCAAAGAGTAAAATCTTGAGCGTTTTTGTACCTCATACTCAACCAAAGTATAAAAACTGGAGCCTGCAGGTACCTCCTCCTCACCGAAAGGAATAAACTTGAGCCTTCTGGTACCTCCTCCCCACCTAAAGGATAAAAACTTGTGCCTTCTGGTACTTCCTTCCCACCCAAAAAATAAAATCTTGAACTTTCTCGTACCTCCTTACAACCCAAAGAATAAAACTGTGTGCCTTTTGGTTCTTCCTCCCCACCTAACGAATAAAATCTTGTGCCCTCTGATACTTCCTCTCCACCCAAAGGATAAAAACTTAAGCCTTCTGGTACCTTCTCCTCACCTAAAGGAAAAGATCTTGAGCCTTCTAGTGCCTCCTTACCATCTAAAGAAGAAAATCCTGAGCCTTCAGATACCTCCTGCCCATCCAAAGGATAAAAATTTGTGCCTTCAGGTAACTTCTCCTCACCCAAAGGGGAAATAAACAACATGAGCCTTCAGGTACTTCTCCACACAAAGATAAAAAATTGAGCCTACAGGTACCCCCTCCCCACCGAAAGGATAAAAAATTGAGCCTTCATGTATCCCCAGAGGAAATAATCAGAAGGCTGGTGAGGGTGTGGGTCACGTTATATAGTGAGATATGTTTCATGATAGCAAATTAAGTGGTATGAATGCTGCTGCTACTGCTTGAAGACAAACCTCCCACCCGTTCACAAATTCCTCTGCGATAGAAATTTTAAATCCAAGAGATCATTTTGTTGGAGCTTGTATTTAACAGTTAATTGTCAAACATAAAAAAAGTGAGAATTCCTGATGAAAAAAAAAATACAAGGGAAGAAAAAAATGAAGAAAAAGAAAAAGAAAAAGAAAAAGATTATTAATATTATTCTTATTTCATTCATGTTTGGTCTTCTGTTTGATTGGGGGAGGGTGTAGAATGCACCGACTGCACCTCTGCAGTGGGGTAAGACTCCGCCCAACGAGTGTCCTAGATATGACACTAAACAATCTGATGGTCAAGTTCCAGTGACGCCGAAGCTTTGGGGAATGCAGAGCACTAATTCATTGCCATTGCTCCCAGGTCCACTCTGGCTCGGAGTGGTAGTACCTGATAGGGTGCTATCTATAGTTTGAATAGAACTAACGGCATACTAATGCTAAACTGAATTGTTTGACTAAACTGAATAGCTTGAAATAGAAATATTTTTGACAATTAAACAGTACTTACATTTAAATTGTGTGCTTATGCTAAACTGAATTAATTGAAATGGAACTGTTTTTTGACATTGAAACTGTACTTACACTAAACTGATTTTTTTAATATAGAACTGTTTTGACATTTAATTGTGTGTAAACAAAATCTGAACTTATACTAAACTGAATTTGCTGTTTTTCACAATTAAACTGTACTTACATTTAAACCGCATACTTCTGCTAAACTGAATTGTTTGAAATAGAACTATTTTCATAAAAATGGATTTGGCGTTAAATAACCTACAAAGGTTGATATGCAATAAAACCCAAACAATCAAGTATTCCTATCTAATACAAATAATTAGATGATTTCAAGTAATTATTTCTATTTGATCATAGTCACTTGCCGTCCCGTTGATGGGGCTCAGAATACGCTGACTGTATCCTCTCTGCGGAAGAGTAAAATCCCCCTAAGTTGTGTCTTGGATATGAGACTTAACTGCATCTGATGGTGAAGCTCTAGTTCTGGATATCTGGGAAGTGTGGAGTATTGTCTTTACCTCTTGGTACACTCCGACTCGGAGTGATAATGATCGTTAGAGTTCCTCACTCGATGGCTTAAATAGATCTGTTTCAAAATCGTTTCTATTCAATAGAACTGAGTGAAAAAAAGGTTCTTTCAAAACGAAAAGAAAAAAAAAACCCACAAAAATGTAAACATGAAGGAAGGAAAAAGGCGATTCACTAACCTCTGTCCATAAAATAATCCTAGAGATGTACCTTTTTTTTAAGTAGAGGAATTATATTGTGAATTGAATTACCATGACCAGAAAATCCGGCGAACACCTACGCACAACACACGGAAACATTGGACAGCTGTTTCGACCTTATTAGGTCTCATTAGGTGTACATCTGTATGGTTGCCCTTGAGGTCATAATAATTATGCGGATGCGTATTTCTAATCCTCTTGGGAAGACGTGGCCCTGGAGGTGACCGTGTCCTCTGTAAAGAGTACGGATGTAACTTGCAAGACACATTCGGGTCAATTGGCTGCGAAATTACCATGACGAGTTAATTTGGCGTCACTTATGTTCGATATGGACTTACGGCCTCGTTGTAGAGTTTCGGCGCTGGTTCGATCTCCAGTGGTGGAGATCATGGTATACACTGCAGACCATTTTTTAATCATGGTGATTCAATTCACAATCCGAGAGGTGTTGTTGACATGTCATCAAAATCAATCAATCAATCTGTTATGTAGAAGAATGATGTCCCGTGTGATTTGGTTTGGTTGGTTGGTTGGTTGGGTTTTATGGTATATAAACCTTTGTAGATTATTTAACGCCAAATCCATTTTTATGCAAATCGTCAGTTTCAAACAATTCAGTTTAGCATGAGTACACAGTTTAATTGTCAATAAGTAAGTAAAAATAGTTCTATTTCCAACTATTCAGTTTAGGATAAGTACGCAGTTTAAATGTAAGTACATTTTAATTGTGAAAAACATTTCTATTTCAAACTATTCAGTTTAGTCAAGCAGTTCTAAATCAGCTAATTCAGTTTATTATAAGTATAGATTTTGTTTACACACAGTGAAATGTCAAAACAGTTCTATATTAAACAAATCAGTTTTGTGTTAGTACAGTTTCAATGTTAAGAAACAATTTCATTTCAATTAATTCAGTTTAGCATAAGCACACAATTTAAATGTAATTACGGTTTAATTATCAAAAACATTTCTATTTCAAGCTATTCAGTTTAGTCAAACAATTCAGTTTAGCACAAGTATGCCGTTAGTTCTATTCAACCCATAGATAGGGCTCTATCAGGTGCTACCATTCCGGGTCAGAGTGGACCTGGGAGCAATAGCAATAAAGGGGTACTCTGCATTCCTCAAAGCTCCTGCGTCACTGGAACTTGACCATCAGATTGTTTAGTGTCATATCTAGGACGTTCGCTGGGGGGGGGGTCTTAATGCGGAGTACCCCTTCATTGCCATCGCACTCAGATCCACTCTGTCCCGGAGTGGTAGCACTTGACAAGGGTTCTATCTATGGGTTAACCAGAACTAAACCGTATTTTATTGATTTAACTGTTTTTTGCATTTAAATTGCGTATTTATGCTAAAATGAATTGTTTAAAATAGAAATGTTTTGACTTTAAAACAGCGTACTTATGCTAAACTGAATTTCTCGAAATAAAACTGTTTTGACATCTAAACTGTCAAGTTATGCTCAACTGAATTATCTGAAATAAAACTCTTTTGACATTAACTCTGTGCATTGCACAGTCGGCTGGGGTTATAGAATACACTGACCGCATCTCTGCAGAGGGGTAAGACTCCCACTTCGGTGTTAGTACAATCAGAGGTTAGAATATAAGAAACTTATTTTTGATGTCTTCAATTCTGGGTAGTTAAAGAGGAAAAAATGCGGGATAGGGGATGTTCTAGAAAATCAACTCACATATATTCAACCGAGGCAGTGGGTTCTCTAGTAGTTTGAGGCTTGAACATTTCGGGGTCGTATTTCCAGGTTCATTTAGTTAGTTTTTTTGTGGACCTGATCAGTGGCTTCTACAGTTTCCACCAAAAGCGTCGGTCGACTTCTTTAAAGAAACAAAACAAAACACAATATGGAGAGAGGTCGTTTCGCTGGAGAGACTGCACAGGCTGCAGATTGGATCTGCCACTACTGGTGCTATGACAAATGATGGACCCTAAAGAGGCACGGAAAAACGAGTCCTAATAGGCGTTGTGTTGATGGACGGACAGTGATAACAAGCCACTAGGATGGGCCCTATTGAACGGACCCTTATCAGATGGCCTGGCGAACCCGAAAACTGCCTTCAGCAGGGAAGAATGAAAAATAAAGGCACATAAAAAATGCAGAAGCCAATATATATATATATATATATATATATATATATATATAATGCTGACTATATATATATATATATATATATATATAATTGTCCTGAGTCGATGAGTATAGAAATTTTGGGATGTAGAATATATGTTTTTTTATAATTCTGTAGGGGTGTTCAAAGTAAGGTTATTAATATATAAATGTAGCAAAATGTATATGAAAATTGCTCATATATATATATATACTCCATGTAAGGTGGTTTTAACTGAAGTCTGGGTGACCGCAATTCTCTTCGGGTCGCCAGCACTCTTCGAAGTATTTTGTCTAATCATAAGTGCTGTAGTCTGGATGATTCTGTCTCTGATCTCCTATTCTCTCCGGCGTCCTTTCCAGACCTACAATTTTTCTGGTGGTAAAATCCCGGTATTTATTCTGTTTTTTTGGTTTCTTTTACTTACACTCTGTGGTTTGGAGAAACGGCAAAATTCACAACTTGACAATTTCTTTTCTTCTTGTTAATTAATATGAGGACTGGTCATCTGGCCGGAACTGAATGATCCGTTTGTATCTCAAAATCCCAGAGAAATTAATGAGTTTCATTTTCTAGGAAAGATTCTAGCTTGAGCATTTACAATTTTTTTGTCGGTTCAAATTTTGATATCTTCACTAATTTCACAGATGAACAAGTTCATGAGACCAGATGTGTCACACATGATCTGCTCTTGACCATGTTATAAATAAGATATGACCATAAGCAAACTGTCACCAGATGTCAACAGATCATGGTCACATGTCTGATATGGACATACGCCGTAGATGTTGTCACATATATGTCGTAACATGTTGTAACATATATATAACATGGTACCAGATGTGATAGATGTCACCAGATGTGATACCACCAGATGTCACCAGATGTCACCAGATGTCCATGTCAGATCACATCACACCATGGTCAGATCTGTCATCCAGTCATGTCACCACCCATTCAAATATGTTGTCATGTTGTTATCCCATCTGGTGACATCTGATGACATCTGGTCGAATTTCAGAAGATGAGAAAATCTGTCATGTCACCATGGAACTTTATGGCAGTCAGTTGATGATTTCACTGTAAATCCACCAGATAAAAACCAGAGGGGAGATGATCGAAACGTAAACAAAAATCAACAGAGACGACGAGAAGGGACTGAATAAATAGCTTTCTTTCCAAGAGTATTGTGTACAGTTAAAGGGGAAATAATTACTTTGATTCTAGTCAGAGTTATCTACCATTGTGACTGGTTTTTCGTTTGGTCGCTTGGTGTTTTGTGGATATGATCAAGTAAGGGACAAATAAACACATTAACAAGATACTTGGTTGTCCCAACCAATATGAAAGACAACAAAAATTTCCCTTTGAAGAACTGATCATCTCTGTAGATGAGTACTATCAACGAGACTGAAAAATATCACCGAAAAGAAGGAGCACCCCACCAAAAAACAAAAAAACAACTAAACTAAACAAAAAACAAAACCCCATAAAACAAACAAACGCATAAATGCATAATATATATATAAACATCACCTTCCCTCGAGCTAGGTCTTGGATAAAGATTCAGAGAAATATTGTAAGAAATCAAAACTAAAGCTGAAAATCAAATAATAATAATAATAATAAGCAAGTATATGGATCCCTAGAGGGTAGAGTGTTCGCCAATGGTCCGGGAGACCTTGGTTCAGTCCCAGGTCGCGTCATACCAAAGACTTCAAAAATGGTGCTTGATACCTCCTTGCTTAACACTCAGCAATATAATGTACCTATCAAGGGTAAAGTGGAACAATCCAAGGAAAGGAGTAGCGCCCTCCCCAACACCTCGGTGTAGTAGCTATTGAAAAGGGAGCCTTCTGGTCGCTCTCAACTACGGTCAACAACTTTACTTTTATATGGATATTGTTGGTGACCTTCAGATCGAGGGCGACTACAAGGTTCCCTTTTCAATAGCTACAACACCGAGATGTAGGGAAAGGTGTTACTCCTCTCCCTGGATTGGTCCACTTTACCCTTGATACGTACCTTAAATTGCTGTGAGTTAAGCAAGGTGGTATCAAGTACCATTTTTTAAATCTTTGGTATGACGCGACCTGGGATTGAACCCAGGTCTCCCGGACCACTGGCAAACAATCTAACCACTAGGCCAATAAGCCAGACATTATTTTGCATATATATATGGCAATACGTCTTCTACTGTCGTCAATATGATGAAAACAGCAAAAATGTTTCGGCTGTAAAAAGTGAGATACATTAAAGTCAAAAACTCGTAAAAAGAAAAAGAATTCGTCCCAACGTACATTTAGCCTGATGCTAAGAACAGATTGTAAGAAGAAAAGGACAGAAAATTCTGCTCAAAGAAAAAATGTCCTTTTTTTTAGTGAGTGCTGGTCAAAAGAGAAAAAGAATTTTTGATTATCTTGAAAAGATTTCATGATTTAACAGCACCATCTCCAAGAATACAGTTTCAAGTTTGGTTCTAATTTCACAATACAATTTCTTGTCTCTGAAATGTTATTCATATTGACGCAAACATTGGCCATCTTTGCAAATTGGTTGCAATTGGATGTAGACTGGCATAAATCTTCACAGGGAAGTCCATCACAATTCGGCATTATCTCCACTCCACACAGATCGGTTAAGTTATATTCATTGGGGTTTACCAAAGTCCAGACTTTAACTGAAATAGAAAGAAGGAATATAAATGACCCCTCCACACGAATTGTCAAAAGTTATAATTGGTGATAGTGACAACATTGCAGACAAAGGTATTCCTAGTATACAGTATCGAGCTATTTTTTTTGCTTGTTTGTTTAAAATTTGCTTTTAAAATTTCGACCTATGCTCGAGCACTAACCGTACCAGCATTTGTCGAGCTAAAATCTCCGAACAGTTTCAATTAGATGAAACTTTTGGCTTGTTTATTTACTCAACGGCATATCAACACATTATGGGTTATTCAATGTCAAAATTTGATTTATTTGTAAAAGTTTGGTTCGGTATATTTGTTTAACGGCATATCAACTCCCTACGAGTTATCTATTTCCGAACTTTGGTTCTTGTGAACCTTACACAAATTATCAACACTTGGGTTCCATTACTTTAAGTTTCATGTAGTGTGCTCAATCATCAGACGGAAAAGTGAGAAAATTGGGCCACAGTAATTAGAGTTTGATAAAGTCACATGTAGATAGAAGTAAATGTAACATTCAGACACGGGAGAAAAGTCACACACACACACACACACAAACACATAGACACACACATACACACACACACTCACACACACACATACACATACACACACTCACACATACACATACATACACACACATACACACACATACATATGTATAGTAATCAGTAAGTAAAGTTGTCTCCCTTTAGTCAAGGGCGAGCAGAAGGCTCCTCGAGGTGTAGGGGAGGGCGCTACTTCTTTCCCTGGATTGTTCCACTTTACCCTTGATAGTACCTTATATTGCTGAGTGTTAAGCAAAGGGGTATCAAGTACCATTTTAAAAGTCTTTGGTATGACATAACATATCAGAAATTTTTAATATGTCTACATTTTGATATCAATTCGTTTCTTTAGTTCAGCAATTTGTTTTCAGCGAATTCTTAGATGATTTTTTTTCTCCAGATATTATCTTCTGCCATTGTTACCTTCTTTGCAAGCTCGAAACCTTTTCTCAATATCCCATCTTATATATATATATATATATATAGTTCTATCATCTACAAAATTCTTGTCAGTTGTAATACATGTTAAATAATACATGGGAAATTTTTTTGGCGCGTAGTGTAGTTTATTTTTAAAAGAATTAAACCGTTGCACCCATAGAGAGAGTTATGTCTAGCTGAAGTCAGCTCTGTGTGATTGATAAGTCGTAAATTTTAAGGTTAATTGAAAGTTTGGTTTGGTTTGATTTTATGGCATTTCAACAATTGTAGGTTATTTAATACCAAATTCATTCTTATACATATAAACTGTTTTATTTTGAAGAATTCAGTTTTGTACAAGTACACAGTTAAGTTCTATTTGACTCATAGATAGGACCTTTTCAAATGCTACCACTACGGACCGGAGGGGACATTGGAGCGATGGCAATGAAGGGGTATTCTGCATTTCCCAATGCTCCAGCATTACTGGAACCTCACCATCAGATTGTTTAGTGTCATAAGCAGGACACTCGTTGAGGGAGTCTTACCCCTCTGCAGAGATGCAGTCGGTGTATTCTGCAACCCCAATCAACTAGGTAAAACTGAAAACTTGACTTTAATTGGTGGAATTAATGTCATATGACCACGAATTCTCTAAGTTTTTAGGTCTTAATTTTTTTATTAAGTAAACCCGAGCAGTTGTTATGTAATAGAAGATGTCTGAATTGAATAAATAGAAGAAGAAGAAGAAGAAGAAGAAGAAGAAATTATTCTTCCGATCGAGAACAGGAAATAAAGAAGTTGGAATAGCGAGACAGAAAGAGGACGCCGTCAGAAGAATCGAACCCTGGTACAAAGGAAAGAAGACGGCTCTTCAACATACGTACCCGCAGGTCTTGAGCAAAGAAATCCATGAGATGTTCCACAAGTGTAACCCCAGAGCAGAAAATTGTTACTTCTGTACAAAGTAGCACACCCATCTACTTCATGTGGTTCATCTGTGCCCCACCAATCTTTAGGACAACATCTCCTCCCATCAGCCCATCGGAATCCTGAAAATATATGTCACATTTACGGGTAAATTCTTATTCCTATAATGCATAAAATGACAAGATATCCTTATCAAAATAAATGATTCTTCAAAGAACATCAAAGAAATTTCTCTTTAAATTTCTGATTTAATTTAACGGTATGTCAACCCGTCTAGGGTTATGGAATTACATTTATTTTATGTTCATATTTACATCTTTTGTTTAGTCTTTTCTTGAGAGTTTTTTGTACACAGTAATATATCATGGGTTCCTATGAAATACAAATAATTTTCACACTGTTGTATGGTTTCAAGTGTTCCTATCTAATACAAATAATTTGCCCACAGTTGTATGGTTTCAAGTTTTCCTATCTAATACAAATAATTTGCCCAAAGTTCTTTGGTATCAAGTATTCATATCTAATACAAATAATTTCCATACAGTTTAATGGTTTCAAATATTCCCATCTAATACTAATAATTTTCACACAAGTTTATGGTTTTAAGTATTCCTATCTAATACAAATGATTTACCTAAAATTTTATGATTTCAAGTATTCCTATTAAATATAAGTTTTCTTCCCTCAGTTGTATGGTTTCAAGTATTCCAATCTAATACAAATAATTTGCACACAGTTGTATGGTTTCAAGTATTCCTATCTAATACAAAAAATCTGCACACAGTTGAATGGTGTCAAGTATTCCTATCTAATACAAAGAATTTCAACACAGTTCTATGTTTTCTAGTATTCCTATCTCTAACTAATAATTTTCACACGGTTGTATGGTACCAAGTATTCCTATCTAATACAAAGAATTTTCACACAATTGTATGGTTTCAAGTATTCTTATCTAATACAAAGAATTTTCACATATTTGTATGGTTTCAAGTATTCCCATGTAATACTAATAATCATATGGTTTCAGGAAATTTCTCTCTAATACCAATAATTTCCCATAGTTGAGGTATGGGGCACCCAGTGAGAATCTAATGCTGACCAATCAACAGAACTGCTCAGAGTTTATAATGATAATGATTGAAAAGATTTTAATTTGGTGTCTTTGTTAAATGGCATATCAACTTTCGTGGGTTATTTAATGCTAAAGCCATCCTTGTAGACCAACTGTAGTGATAGTATTTAACTCATAGCTGGAGGGATAAAAGTGTTCATGCCTTTCCCATGAATATAAGTCCAAAAGCAAATGCAGTAGTGTGTCCGGTGACTATGATGTTGTAGTTCAGCATTTTAATCATTACACTATGAGAAGTTTCTCTCAAATTTTGTAGTGATGTTACGTTGTTACGTACAAATAATTCAAGAACACTGAATGAAAATACGGAACTAAGTGCTAGGAATTTAACAAGGGTTTATTTAAAGTAGGGTAGAAAAATGCTTCTACCTCCAAAACAGTCACTTCGTTCAAGTCTTGTTACGACCAAATGATGGCAATGTGTCTTCACTGCATCTGTCATGGCTACTGTAGCAGAAAGAACTTCGTATTTTTGTTTGGCGCGTAAATAAATTTGATTGTTATGGTCGTCACATATTTTCACCCAATGAGGATGACTTATCCTATTCATCCCGCACCATTTTCCCGGACAACATAAAAATGGTGAAAGCCCGCCAAAATATCTCTTCCTCGGAACCTTTTGAGAAGGACGTACGTACTTTCTGTCAGCTCCCTGCAGAGCAGCAGATTCACAACACCATGAGGAAAGCCGGGTGATTTATGGACCTCTTGAGTCTACTCTCTTAGACCATGGCTTCCCAGTTGAAAATGAATCCGCCACTTACAAGAACACTTTTATGTCGTCTCCAACTTTTGCTATGTCTACAGCGACGCATAATTATGCTCAGACATCAAGCTACCTCATTCCTGGGCAACATTTTCTGGAAACTTTCATGCCTCTCTCCTACAACAACTAGGACCACACATTTATAGGTGACTACACCATTCCTGTCCTTAACCAGCAAACACGACCTTTGTTACACCTATGGCGACGCATATTCCGCTCAGACATTCAACAATGCCTTGACTGTAGCAACACACATTCTGCTCAGGCATTTAGCTGCTAAAATTCCTTCTCAACTCAAGAACTATTTTTTTCCTTCCTTCCTATGAGACTTGCAACATAAAGGTACCCTTTATTCTGGTTGCTATTAAACCTTCTTGAAAACCTGACGGCATCTTCGTTTCTCTCCCGTATTTCCCACAATATAGCGAGGAACTAACGTAACAACTCTTCCTCGCTAAACTATCCTCCTTTTCCGTTGCTGTCCCTAGAAAAAGTAACTGTCAAGGAAAGTAACTGTTCCCTCACAATTCGAAGGGGAGCAACACTATATTTTTGTTCGTTTGGCTGTCTCTAACAAGTGACTATATGAAAAGAAGTATGGTAATACTGGTAACATGTTACAAAAATTTCTAATAGTATCCCACTTCTATTTTATAATGTTCCACCAGAAATTATAACATCTTGGTATCTTTGCTTAATTAGAAAATAAACATTTTACGAAATAAGATTTAAAAAAAACCCAATAGGTGATACTGTATGATAGCAGATTTAGTCTAAAATGAAGGACTGATGAAGAAGCTCGCAATATGTGACCCCGAGGTCCAACACCTGTGGAAATAATAATTGACAGGTTGGAGGACATAGGTGAATAATACCGGTGTGGGAATCTAGGAATCAAGTAGATTAGAGCTAGTTTGAATTCAGAGGTTTCTTTCTAGTTAAGAAGTCAAGGTTAAAGAAACCGAGTCTGACCTACTATTTACCTAAAGCTGGCTTGTGGTAGAATAAAAAGATTTACGCTTTTTCTAAGGACATGGATGCCAAGTGAATCTCAAATAGTCTCGTTCAGGGATTAAACTCAGTTCACTGAATCCATTTCGTTCGACGATAACCGTTACACAAATCACATTTCCATCTTGTACTTGATGGTGAGGCTCCAGTCCAGGAGCTTTAGTAAATGTGGGGTACCTCTTCATTACCATTACTCCCAGCTCCACTCTAACTAGGTTTGGAAGTATTGTTAGGGTCCCAACCATACATCAAATGCAACTGTTTAATCATTTATTTTAACCCATTTAACAAATGATTAATATTAAATTGAACCCTTAGCGTTAAATAGTATTACTTGAAATCATTTCGAGTAGAAGGTATAACATTAAATTGAATCTGATAGTGAAGTCTGTGGCTTCTTTTTTATTACCATTACTGCTATGATGACCTATCTACACGATAATGAACACTCCCTCCTTCAAAAATACCAAGCCTATTTACTCTCGAGGAGATTTCCTCCCAGTGAGGAAGCTCGAGGAACCACTGCCGGACAGTCAATGTTCCATGGCAGACTTGAGGCCGAAAGGCCCCCAACTTCGGCTGGGCTACCTTCGGGTGGGCGAGCTGCATTATTGACACCTTTGTCACCCTTGTATAGCATTGGACCTTGCTCTCCAGTTTAAGCTATAATCAAGCATACGTGTCTGGACCCAAATTTGGGTCCATGTCTAGCTAGGCTCATCTGGCCCACATTGCACTAAGTGGGCCGATGAGCAGCATAATCAAGCAGGGCTCGAGCCTCGGCTAAGGCTTGACCCCCCCACCCCTAATCCCCACAATAATCGACCTTCAGGTGTCAAGTCCTGTCTGATGGGAGGCAGAGACAAATATCAACTTCCTCCCAGCGAGGACTGGGACACGCTTCGGTCGGCCGTGTCGAACGGTACACGGAACTGGCCGGGTGTGTCTTGGCGCCGCAGGCAATCAGTTGAGGTCATCTGACATGGATTCCAGTTAGCCGGTATTTATGTCGGACGCACTAAGACCGGTATCCTCGAGCCTCAGCGGGGGCGTCCTCCCCCCAGGTTCTAACCTTCCTTGGAGGGGCTATGTTTATCTCCTAGCACCTAAGGCGCCCCTTTTTTAAGGGGATGCCGACGGGGCCCGAGCTATTTTTGGAGCCACCGGGCGTGTCTAGGCAAAGTCCATGTGACCAGACCTACCTAAAAAAAGGCATTGTGTCACACTCGTCCGGCCGGTGGCACATACGACAAATATCGACTTCCTCCCTGCAATCGAACTCGACAGTTTCGAACGGACACTTCCACTTGCTGTAATAGCACCCTTATTTTGTATATATGCTCTGTTTATTCAATACACTTGTTCCACCTACTTTCTCTTCTTCTGTGTCTTCTTTCTAGCCACTAACAGGCCACAACAATTACTCCCACGTCCACTCTAACCTGAAGTGGTAGTACCTGTTAGCGTCCCATCTAGGGGTCAAAAAGGGCAGTTCAATTTTTTAAAATTAAGAATTATCATTTATATTAAAAAGAGTTATTAGTGTAAAGTATCATTTCTTGAAACCACTTAACAGTGTGCAAGCAATAAATTGTAATACTTGAATCCATTTATCTGGGTGCAAACAATTAAATAGATTTATATAGGTTAGTTAGTTAGTTTCTTTGTTTAATAGCATATCAAACCTTTTGGGTTATCTAATGCCAAATCCATCCTTCTAGAAAAACAGTATTGGTACTATTTAATCCATAGCTGGGAGGATAAGAGTGTCCATATCTTTATTTGCCTGAAAGTGATCGTAATAGCGCGACTAGAGTTCGAACACGCTTACTACGATTCTGCAGTCCAGCACTTTAACCATTACACCACTGCCCCCCCCCCAGCGCTCTCTTACATCGCGAGGATACCCGTTATTAATGTTAGAGAGGGATCCGTGAAACCATTTAATGACGTGAAAACAAATGGGCTCTATCTCGTTTAAAAATAAACTCACGGACAAACAATAAATTTAAAAATCAATTATCGTATATATATTTAGAGAGAGAGAGAGAGAGAGAGAGAGAGAGAGAGAGAGAGAAACAAAATTTGGCATTAAATAAACGTGAACGGTTGATAAACAAAATTATCTCACCGAACCTAACCTAAATTGTATCCAAAGGCTCACCCAAATCCAACTCTAAAGGACGCTGGTTCCTCATATAGCATGTTCGTTTTTTGGTGTTATGCTGACCTGAAATATATTTTTTATCGATGCGATAATATTCAGAAAGCACTTACTGTTGTTAATTTTCTTTACTGACACCCAATAATGAAATGATAATCCCAGAACCGATTTCAGAGCGCCAAATTCCTGCGAATCTTTAATCGAATGTAAAACACCGCCCCTTTCTTTGCATATTTCGGTGGCCTTTTGTTGAGTGACCCGCGTTTTATCTGCTTGGAAACACGTTGAATCTATTCGGGTCCAAGTCGTCGAGGAAAAAACTGAAGAATATAGGAGGGAAACGATGAAATAAGAAAAGAAAAAATAATTCATTTGGGCATCTCGTAAGAATCGAACCCCTTGCACAATTAGTCAGTGTGAACTGTTTGTGTCAAATCAAGACTATATCGATTAAAGGCCGAGAAGCTATACATCAGGAAACTTTGACTGGAGGTCGGTATGCATTAGCTTAAATTACCACTGTTTGGTATAACATATTAGATTAGTTTTTGCAAGGGACTTGTTAAAAATAAGGCGCTTGAGGTGTAACAGTTATCGTCCTATGAAATTGACTTTGCTAAAATCCTGAACGAGGCTGTTTGTATTTTACACATTGTTAATACTTCTAAGAAAAGTATGTATCCTACAATTCTCTTTCCAGCTACAGGTAAATTGTTGGGCAGATTGGGATCTTTAAACTTAGTATGACAAGCAGTATAAGAGAGTGATGAAATGAATCCAAACCAGACGCGAAGAAGGACAAACTCTGCCATGCTATTCTTGTCCAAGACAAACTACAGGAGTAGTACTCCTAACAAATGATTGCGGAGCGGGTAATCTAATTTAAATTCACATTTGGTCTGGTCTCTCATAGGTTTTGATCATTTCTCCATTGTAAAATAGCTTTGTGCCGTATTCTTATTTAGTGGGAGGTCCGTTAGAGAAATAATATAAATATATATACATACATACATACATACATACATAGTTTTGTTCTATTGTCACATGGTTTTTGATCTGTGCATGGCTCCCACCTTTAAAAAGGCTTTGTATCTCATTCTGTCTTGGAAGGAGGTCTGTTAAATAAATACCATATCATGCATGGTTTTTGATTTGTGCATGGCTCCCCATTTTAAAATGTCCTTGTACCTCATTCTGTTTTCGAAGGAGGTCTGTTAATAAATACCATACCGCGTATTGTTTTTGATCTGTGCATGGCTCCCCACTACAAATGGCTTTGTTCCTCATTCTGTCTTGGATGGAGGTTTGTTAAGTAAATACCAGACCGCGCATGGTTTTTGATCTGTGCATGGGACCCAATTTCAAAATGGCCTTGTACCTCATTCTGTCTTGGAAGGAGGTCTGTTAAATAAATACCAGACAGCGCACGGTCTTTCATCTCTGCATGGCACCCCATTTTAAAATGGCCTTGTACCTCATTCTGTCTTGGAAGGAGGTCTGTTAAATAAATACCAGACAGCGTACGGTCTTTCATCTCTGCATGGCACCCCATTTTAAAATGGCCTTGTACCTCATTCTGTCTTGGAAGGAGGTCTGTTAAATAAATACCAGACAGCGCACGGTCTTTCATCTCTGCATGGCACCCCATTTTAAAATAGCCTTGTATCTCATTCTGTCTTGGAAGGAGGTCTGTTAAATAAATACCATAACGTGCATGGTTTTTGATCTGTTCATGGCTCCCCAATTAAAATAGCCTTGTACCGTATTCTGAATTGGTGGGAGGTCCGTTAAATAAATACCATACATACATTCATATATACATAATTAGTTTTGTTCTGGCCTCGCTTGGGTTTTAATATGTGCATGGTTCCTCCCTTAAAAATGGCTTTGTACCGTATTCTGAGTTAGAGGGAGGTCCGTTAAATAACATACATACATACATACATACATACATATATATATACACTGCTTATGTCTATACATACCCCAACAGATACGCTCACTCCTTACACGCATATACGAATACATACCTATTTATACGTACTCGTAAATGTATCATTGAACCTAAATATGCGTATTGAAGAACAGATAAGCTTAGAGCACGAAATCACATCTTTCAATGAATATCCACATTTTGATAAATTAAGTTCTACAGAAGAATTTTAAGAAGAAATAATAAATGATACCTAGTTATATAGTTTCGACGGTGTCGGCTCGCAAGCAGCAGAGATAGTGTCAGGCTACTAAACTTAATCAGCCGTGTGTTCGTTGCTAGCGGCCGCGTGAAAGAGCATCCTTTCTGTACCACGGTGGAGCTGAGTCAAGTCAAATTTCTCCTTTTCGCAGGAGCGATTCATTTTCCGGCCATGAGTCGTTCCAACTTCCCGCCAGTGAATTTCTGTATTCCTTGAACTTATTTTATTTATTTTCTTTTTCTTTTTTCTATCCACTACCGACTATAGATTGAGTCGCTACTTAATTGGATATATTCATAAATATACTAATTGTTGGATATCACTGACGAATCCCTTGCTTAAATTGTCTCAATAACGATAGATTAGTAGTAATTTAGGTAACTACATACCTGCCTCCAGTCAGAGACTATAGTTGCATTGCTTACAGGCATTTACTGGGGGTAGCTATGAATCAAATTCAATCCATTGGGCCCAGAATCGCTTCACCTAAAAAGGACAGACTTTTTTGAGACTTCAGTCCGGCCGCCTAATATTCGTTCTGTGGGGTTGTAAAAAAGATATAATTACTCGGCCTCAAGGAGCCATTCTCAGGCTCTTTGCCTGCTTGCCAAAATAAATTCATTGCTTGGTGCCTGAGGCGCACCATCAGGGTAATACCGACGATGGCAAGTTATTTTCGTACCTGCTGCGCATGAATCTCGATCGTGCGCAGCCCTCACAATAAAACAGGCTTGTGCCATTCTCTGGTTTGGTAGGAAACCGGATAGTCAAAAGGACACCGTCTAATGTTATGCGTTACGTCATGATGACTTGGTAGTCATGGTGACTTGGTAGTCATGGTGACTTGATTGTCTAATATTCAAATGTGCATACAGATAATATATCTGTTGATTATAAAAAAAAAAAGGTTTGATGTTGGGTGGCACTAAACCTTTGGCTTAAGATCTCACTAATAATGCTGCCTTGAAACTCCTGGAGATATATCTATCGAAGATAACTTTTATTTGTAATCATAATGTAATTAATTTCATTCTGGAGTGTATGTATGGGGAAGAGGGTCATCAGAAGGGTCGTCTGTCAAACTGAGGTGTTCACGTATTAGTCGTGTACCGGTATCTATTTAACCAATCACTCCCCCATGAGCATGATGTGATACAAGGTTAATTTTTAAAGCGAAGTAGAACTGCTTTGAATTCAGTTTTTTTCTTCTCCTAGACTGGTTGTCTAACGAAGGCAAAATAATCTTCTTGTAACAGCAGATATGTTAACCAACCAGAGACCACTGTATATGACTTGTAGAGGTTATGAAAATGTTATTGTTGGTTATTTTGTTTTTAGGGTTTTGGGTTTTGATATCGAACCCCATTTGTTTTCTTCTTACCCCATCTTTATACGTTGGTGACTTCTTGTCTGTGAAGACTTCAAAGGAATTATTAAAAGAAGTGAGAAAAGACACAAGATACCTTTTCCATTTTAACTTTATTTCTGGGTTCCGCAACCATTCTGTGGATGTGGAAATTCTTTCTGAATCCAAATGAAATGGTCGCGTCTCTGAGACAACGTGTTAGAATATACAAGTCGTGTCCGGTGGTTGATAAGTCCAAAGTCGGTGTTTTTATATTGTTGGTTTCGGCGGTGTCGGCTCGCAAGCAGCAGACATGGTGTCAGGCTACTAAACCTAATCAGCCATGTGTTCGTTGCTAGCGGCCGCGTGAAAGAGCATCCTTTCTATACTACGGCGGAGCTGAGTCAGGTCAAATTTCTCCTAAATATTTATAAGGTCTTTTCATCATATCAATTTCTCGGATCGATATCTATTTAAGAATGTATTTCCACTTCATTGTTGCATCGGTGATTTTTGATCGATCGTGAACGTTTGGAATAAAAAAATGATAAAAAAGTCAACGAAACATTGAAAGAAAAAAAATCATTTAAAAATTGCAAATATAAAATAAATTGAATATACCATGATAAATATTCTATGTTATAAACAATTTGTCATGATATACATTATATGGTCCCTTGGTAAAACGGCCACACGACGAAACGGCCACTCGACAAAATGGCCATACAACACAGAGGGTGCAAGACAAAACGGCCTGATTACAAAATGGACACAAGACAAAACGGCCATACAATAAAATGGTGAGACATTTTCTAAATGTATTAGCACAAAATCTAAATATCTCATTTTAATAGACTGGACACTTCACCAAATATGTAAATTCATTCATCTAAATTTTCAGATAAAACTGGAGTCCAAGGAGAAACAAAATTCTTAGTATTCAATTTTTTTTCACAATTACGAATGTATGTGAAATTTCTTATTTATTTGACTTGCTTTTTTCATATGAAAAAATTCTTTTCTAAAACAAATTTATATCATTTAAAGTCTGATTAAAATCTGATTGACTGGGGTTATCCATCGTTTAGTTTTACAAAATCGTATAAAAGTTTACGACAAAATGAATTTGGCAATTACTGAGCAAGTGCCATAAAGAATATTTATTTCGCAGTTGAAACACAACTGATGCACCGTTCTTCAATTTTTCTTTAAAACCTTTTCGTACAATAAAAAGAATCAACAAAAATTCAAATGTAACGTTATTCTTTTCTTGGGTGGGCTCAGAACTTTTCAGCATCTCCCTATATATATATATATATATATATATAAGAATAGACATAGAGATTTACGAATAGTCTGAAATAGATTGTTAGAAACCAGATTACATATATATATACATACATATATATATAAATATATATATATATATATATATATAATTTGGTTTCTATTTATTTCAGACTATTCGTATACCTCTATGTCTATTCGTATATATATATATATATATATATATATATATATATATATATATATATAAGTATGTGGTCCATAACTTGACAAAAAGAATTTTATGAACCCTAGGGAGTGAGATAAAAAAAGAGAAAAGAGAAGTAAGGTTAGAAATTAAAAAAATATTTTTATTTGTAGATGAAACATTTCTATATTTTTAGTTTTCCAAAAAAATTAAGAACTTTTTTGTAACTAATGTTTCGAAAAAGAAGAACTGATGAGTTCCCCCCAACTTTTTTACATAGTTATGAAGAACTGCGAAGAGTTCCATAAATCGATTGATTTTTATTATTTAATTATATAATTTAACCAGTAAAAATCAAAACCAAGATTTTGTACTTTTCCTTATTAAAAAGATATTAAAGTGTATGTGCGATTTTAATGGTCAATGACATCTCTTTTATGTGTCATAAAGTCGACACATACAAGCCAAAACAGACGGCACATCTTGAGAGAGAGAGAGAGAGAGAGAGAGAGAGAGAGAGAGAGAGAGAGAGAGAGTATAAAATAACATAAAGAGAATTGAATTAAAAATGGATATACACTGACCAGTTGTGATTAAAGTGACAAATAATCCGACATGGATCATCGTGGAGGTTTCTTTTCTGATTTCTTGTTTAAAGTGATAGACGCACCGACTTCTCAGTATCGGCCTCTCTCTTCCAAAGAATTTTGGTATTGATCACATAAAAAACAAAAAAAATAGAGATCAAAAATAAAAGTAAAAGCTGATTGGCTAGTTTTGACTATAAAATGCACGATTGGTTCGCTGCATCTGATCAATCAGAAGCGATGGGCTATTAAAAAAAAACACTGAGTTGTTCAGCCGGTTTTTCTGACTTTTTGGTTTGACTTAAAAAAACCCAACTTTCCTATGAAAATAATCAAAATATTCATTATTTTACTTTTAGATTATACTAGACGAATCTTAAACCCATTGGGTTCCGGGTGTAACATTGTATTGATACTTCTCTTGATATTGATTTTTCTTGAACAAACAACTCTGTCGGTGAGGCATAAAATACACTGACTGTATATCTTGTGGAACCCTTCCACACGAGCAGGATATGACAATTTTTAAGCGGAGTTTAACAGGTTTGAATTCAGAGTTTTTCTTCTTCTAAACTATTTGCCGAATTAAGTTTAAAGTGTCCAGGCTACCCTTTTATTTGCTCGTAACTGGAGGGAGTATAGCTGGATTTACACCTTTCCCAAGGGTATTAGTACGACGTGAAATGTAAATAATCTCGTCCATGATTTGAACCCGGGTCGTCTTGTGCATTTCCTTCGACGATAACCATTACAGCACAGGCACAATGCAAAGAGTAAGACTCTCCAAAAAGGGGCATATTTAGTATGACAATAAACTACATCTGATGGTGAGGCTCCACTACTAGAGATTTAGGGAGTTTGGAATACCTCTTCATTGCCATTGTTGTATAGCCATAAAGAAATGAATGAATGAACCCTAACATTTTTCTTTTGAAAATATAACTCTTTCTTCTTTGTTAATCGAAAGATTTTTTATATAAAAATTATTTCATTTTCCTAAAAATTTAAATTCGATATTAAAATCTAATCATAATTAAAATTAAGATTCCCACTTCAATGGCTGAGGAAAATTTTCATTAAGAGGATCGGGGAAAAAAATTCAGAAATGTCGCCTTAAATTCAAACAATTTTTTCTTTCTAAATTTTTAAACGGTGTAGCACTATGGGGGTAGGCCGCCAAAGCAGACGAGTCTGTTTTGGCGCGAAACCAGACAAAGGATTCTTGGACAAAAAAATCTCGCCGTATCCGGAAGTGGTAAGGGGACGCGAACGAGAGTTGACGACGCGACCCAGAGAGAGGCAGTTGGTAGTTGGACAGGAGACAGGGAGTTGGTGGCTGGAGAGCAGAGGCAGTTGGTGGCTGGAGACCAGCAGAGGAGTTGGTAGTTGGACAGGAGAGAGGAGAGTTGGTGGCTGGAGCCCAGGAGAGAGAGTTGGTGGCTGGAGAGCAGAGAGAAGGCAGTTGCGGCTGGAGACCACGGAGGGCAGTGGAGACTGGACAAGAGAGAGGCGAACAGAGAAGTTGGCGTGGAAGAACGGAGGGGCAGTCAACACCAGACACCGAGCAGAGAGGCGAGGAGACAAGATAGGGTCCAGTGAAGAAGAGTCTCAAGATGTCTGACTCCAGTAGCATTGTGGAATTTTCGCTAGTAACCCACGCTAGCGTTAGTCCATATCTGCTATCAGGAACGCACATGCATGTAGTGTTGCATACCTCCCTCTGCTCTTGGTAACCCCAAGTTTGTTCGTGTTTGTTCGTCGGTTTGTTTTCTCCTGTCTCCCTCGATCGTATTCTTGTGTAGGTAAAGAAATGTGCGTTACCCCCTCAGCCACTAGTTGATCACCGGCCGGCTAAGAAGTGAAATGGTTAGAAGACTGAGATAATGTGGGGGGGGGGGTGAGGGGGTAACGTTTCACAACGGTTGGGAAAATGATTTTTAAAAATACAGAAACAATGAAACAAGTCAAAACAAAATTTCTAATCTTCTTGACAAGATGTGGCCTTGGAAGTGGCCGTGTCCTCTGGAAAGAGTCCGGATGTAACTTGCAACACACATTCAGATTAATTGGTCGCGCAATTACCATGACGAGTTAATTTGGCGTCACTTGTGTTCGTTATGGAGTGATGGCTCAGTTGTAGAGTTTCCGCTCTGCAATCTGTGGTCGTTGGTTTGATCTCTTGTAGCGGAGATCACGGTATACACTGCTGATGAGACCTAATAATGTCGAAACAGCTGTCCAGTGTTTCCGTATGTCATGCGAAAGGATTCGCTGGGTTTTCTGGTCATGGTAATTCAATTCACAATCAAAATGTCCAAACAAAAGTTGAAAAAAGAAAATATCAAAAAGTTCAGAAAAAATGTTTATGTCAGTTTTATTTTAAGAAATTTCTCTTTTTTCCTTTTCTCTTCCTCGTGCAAAGGTGGGGGGTCTGTGTGTGTATCATTTGTCTCTTTCTTTTTTCTTTTTTCTTTCTTTTTTTTTTTTTCAAATCCTAAAAACATTGTTTTTTCAACTCTGAGTTGCTCTTCCGTTTCTTTCAACTTCAATAACTCGTAAAAATTCTTTGATTTTCTTTTTTTATGTCTCTTCTATTTGACAGTTTCTTTTTTTTTTTCTTTTCTATCATTGAACTTTTTTTTGTCCTTTTTTTTTGTCTTTTTGTTTTCAAAGATGAATCAGTTATTCTCTTTTTTTTCTTACTCTGATAATTTTCATATAAGTTAAAATTCTTTTTAACTTGGTGATATCATTAACAACAGTACATATACAAATTCAAAACACATATGCAGAAACAGGCGGACTCCGTTGTTCAGGTACAAACGTTTATTAACTTCTGACTTGGGTGAGTCGACACAAGGAGAGAAACATCATTTTTACTATGCTGACTGTACTCCCTGACCCCACAAACGCGCTGCGCATCCCTTAGTGTTTAAGATCTCTGTCGGTAGAGATCTGCAGAGGTCCATGGTCAGACTTCAACTTCTCAACATCATGGTCGGAACTCAGCTTCTCAACTGTCTGCCTCAATGGCAGACAACCCCAGTGTCTGTCTACATGGCGCAAAGTCAACTTTCCAACTGCCTAGCCTACAGTCAACTCCAAACTGAAGCCTATTTCAAAATCCCCAAATTCTCAGCCCATCGCTTCCGGGCATGACGTCATTCACACTCCAGCCACATTTCCTATCTTGGTTTTATTATGACAATT
>OY757946.1:1845653-1960653 GCA_963585895.1 Sepioteuthis lessoniana | reverse complement strand
AAAAATGGCAGTGCCGCCTAGGATCTAAAAAATGGTAGTGCCGCTTAGGATCTAAAAAATGGTAGTGCCGCTAAGGATCTAAAAAAATGGTAGTGCCGCTTAGGATCTACGGGTCAAATAGATCTGATCAAAATAATGTCTGATTTTGAGTAATATTCATTTATTGGCCTTAAAACTTTCATATTTCAACTAATTATCAAGAGTTTCCTTGTTTTAAATGATTGCGAATTTTATTAATACATTGGCTCTTAAAACATTTGTTGTATAGCTGAGAAAGACAAAACCCCTTCTAGCATACCAACAACGCAATTTACGTGGCATTCTCGTTGGGGTACCTGCGTCCTGTTTATTTAAGGCAACAGGTGCATTTTCTGTTATGCCACCCACGCATTTTACGCGGCATGTCAAAGTCAAGTCAATATTCAACACATTGATATTGCAACTAAGTGTGACCTGTTTACCTGTTTAAAATGATTGTGAGCTTTATTAAATCTAGTTAGAGCCTTCCCACTTGTGGTGAGTTTGATAATCACCTTCCCACCCTTAGTTAATCTGATGACAACCATCCCACTGCTGGTTAATCTGAAGATAGCTTTCCTACCTCTGGTGAATCTGGTAACAACCTTCCCACCCCTGGTTAATCTTGCAACCACCTTCCCACCCCTGGATAATCTTGTAACCACCTTCCCACCCCTGGTGAATCTGTTAACAAATTTTCTACCTCTGGTGAATCTGGTAATAACCTTCTCACCTCTGGGAAATATGGTACTGGTTTTCCAAACCCTGGAGAATCTAGAAAAAGCTTTCTCACTTCTGGTGAATATGGTGACAGTCTTCCCACCACAGGTTAATCAGGTGATAGCTTTTCCACCCCGGGTGGAGTCTGGTAAAAGCCTCCCTACTCTTGCTGAATATGGTGATAGCCTTCCCACCCTAGGTGAATTTCGTGACAGCTTTTCCGCTCTTGGTGAATCTGGTGACAGAATCTATGCTGTCGGTGAGCTCTACGTCGCAAACGCACACACACCCATGTATATATATATATATATGTACGTAGCAATATGCTGCAACACACACACACACATATATATATATACATATATATATATATATATAGTGGTCTATTTTTATATAATTGTAATTGGCTTGCTTCTTATCGATACTGCATTAAAATCCTATGAAAATTTCACTGCTAAGCAGTTATCTACATTAGGACATTTGATTACCAACGCTGCAATTCTTTGTGAGTCTATGATATCGATTTTTATTTATCCCTATAATCGAATGAAATCGATCTTGCAAACTTTTTTCTTTCTACTTTTAAATACACATATCAGAGAATGAAAAGTGTTGGTAATCTAGCAAAGTATGGGCCATTGTTGAAAGGGGGTCTTTATACGATCGATCTGATTTGAATAGAAAAGGAAGAACAATAAAAACAGAAACATTGTAATGTCATAGTATCGATAACAAATGATTGGTTATCATGATCAATCTTTCTCTTTTCTCTTTCTCTTTTTTTCTCTAGCACTTCCTCTCTCTCTCTCTCTCTCTCTCTCTCTCTCTCTCTCTCTCTCTCTCTCTCTCGTCTTTTTTCTTCACTATAAAAACAGCAACTAATAAGTGTCCTAGGTATGACACAAAACTCCATCTAATAGTCAGGCTTCGGTCAGGGAGTTTTGGGAATATGAAGTACGCCTTCGTTACCATTACTCTCAGGTCCACTCTGACCCAGAAGAGTAGTACCTGCTTGAGTCCCATCTATGGTTGAAACAGATCGATTCAATTTTTCACTACGGGTTATCATAAATATCAAATATAATTGTTAGTGTTAAAAAGCAATACTTGAAACCATTTAACTGTGTGCAAACAAATGATTCGTACTAAATTAGATAAGTAAAGTTGGCGACCTAAGTCGAGGGTGACCCGAAGGCTCCCTTTTCGATAGCTACTACACCAAGGTGTAGGGGAGGCGCTATTCATTTCCTTGGATTGCTCCACTTTACTCTTGATCCCTACCTTATATTGCTGAGTGTTAAGTCTTTGATATGACTCGACTTGGGATTGAACCCAAGTCTCCCGGGCCATTGGCGAACACTCTAGCCATCATGCCAATGTCCAGTATTAGATCGAATTATTCGTGTTATATAGCAATGTTTGAGTCTATTCAACTGTGTACAAATAAATGAAATTTAGCTCGTTTGAAAATGTCATTTACAAACTTTTAGCTTACATATCGTGAGTTGGCATTAAATAACCAACAAGGGTTGATATGTCATAAAACACAACCAAACAATGAATAAATGAATAAATCATAATCAATTAACGTCTTTCAAGATCAGATATTCAATTACAAACGCTAATTGCAATCGATACAGTCAGACATACTTTTCTTTCTTTTCATTTCAGGTTTTTTTCTTCTCTGTTTATTTGTCGATCTGTTTCCTGTCGATTTCTGTTGGACTTCACTTTATTCCTCTCTTCGAAACGAATACCAACAGAAAGGAAAATGCATTGTATTGGCTTTTTCCAATTTTTTCTTCACAATTTGTCACTGGTAAGTGGACGCAGCTTTATTTACTTATCAATTTATTTATTTTTTATTGACATTTTAAAATGTATTTCTCTCTTTTTCTTCTTAGAAAGTGGGATTGAAATACGCTGAAGTAGGTTGGGTCCCCCACCAAAAAATGTGTCCTGGGTATGACCTGAAACTGCATCTGATAGTTAGACTCCAGCTTTTGAGTGTGGAGTACACCTTCGTGGTCATTACTCCCTGTTCCACTCAGATCTTGTGTGATATTACCGTTTAGGGTTCCATTCATGAGTCAAAAGGATATGTTAAAAATTATTTGCATTAGACAGGAATACTTGATATTTAACTGTAAATTATTTGGATGAAGAATTCTTACTTGAAGCAATGTTTCTTTATCAAATTTCGGTTTCTGTTATCGTTGACAAATAGCATATCAACGTTCATGGGTTATTTAATACGAAAGCAATCTTTGCTGAATAAATAGTTTATTCGCTATTATTTTGAATTACCTTTTACTATTTATCAGGTAGCTTGTTGATTCCTCTCAAGTAAAATTCTATTGTTTTGCAGTTCAACAACGAATTCATTTCCATCTATAGTATATTCGCTGTTATTTTGAATCATCTCTTGCCAGATGTCAGGTAGCTTGTTGATTCCTCTCAAGTAAAATTCAGTTGGATTTGAATTCGCGAATTTTTCTGCAAATGTTTTCACCTGATTTTTAGAACATATTTTAGTTATTCAGGGTAATTTGTAGAGAATGAAAAAGATGGAAATCACTTGCTGCAAGGTCTGATGAATATGGTGGATGGGGTAGAACAAACCAGTTTAAATTCAATATTTTTCCCTGTGTGATTCTAGCTGAATGTGACTTTTCATCTTCTAAGTGAAGCATAATGTGCCTATTCTTAGAAAATTTCTATGTATTTAGGTTTTCGGTTGTCAACTGAAACTTCATCAATCCCAATGATGAAACAGGTCATTTCGTAAAATATATTTTTCTAGTCCTTATCTTGAAGGTCAATGTCAAAAGGGAGATTTAATTTTGCTCCACCCTAAATAAAGGTGAGTTGGGCATGCCTCGTCCAGTCAGGTGAGGCTGAGAATTTTTTTTGTTCAACCCCATTGCTGTAAACATGTTCCCATTGGTCAAAGCATCTAAAAAGGGTTTTCCCTATACCTGTAAGATATAATCCTGAACTAGGATTGGCTGATCAATGGGAATATGACTCCTGATTGTCTCTTATTGGACAACCTATCAGAAACCATTTTTAGTTCAGATATTGATCTATAAAAATGGGATAATTAAATGAATCCTCAGAGAGGATAAGAAAAAGGGACCAAGAAGAAACTCAAGACTGCCAAAGAAGAATCTCTTCCATTCTAGACCCGAAGTACTCCGACCAATCTTCAGACGTTACAAAATTTCAAAGTCCCAAACTTTAGAGACGCTAGTGTTACTCGAACTCGAAATTCTTTCTTCTGTTTGCCGGGAAAGCAAACCTTATTGTTTGTTATTTATTGTCTCACAAACGTGTTTCAATAAAAACGATTGTTGTTGTTGTTAAACAATGGGTTTTCTCTATTCTTTGAGTTGCTAGACACTCTAGCCACTCATATTATCTGATCGTTAGAAGAAGATCCGGCTGAATTGTGTCAACCCCACTCCGTGGATCTTTCAAACACAACGTGGGCACGGAAGGATTTGACAAAGCAAACAGCCGGAAGCTATTGTGGTAGTCACGATCACAATAGCCACAACAAGTACTGTTTTAATGTTAAAAAACTGTTCCATTTCAAACAATTCAGTTTAGCGTAAGCACGCAGTTTAAATGTAAGTATGGTTTGATTGTCAAAAACATTTCTATTTTAAGCTATTCAGTTTAGTCAAACAATTTATTTTCGCATAAGTATGCAGTTAGTTCTATTTAACCCATAGATAGGGCCCTATCAGGTGCTACCACGCTGGGCTAGAGTGGATCTGGGAGCGATGGCAATGAAGGGGTACTCCGCATTCCTCAAAGCTCCAGCATCACTGGAACCCCATCATCAGATTGTTTAGTGTCATATCTAGGACATTCACTAGGGGGTGTCTTAATACGGAGTACCCCTTCATTGCCATTGCACCCAGGTCCACTCTGTCCCGGAGTGGTAGCTCTGATAAGGATCGTATCAATCAATGGGTTAAATAGAACTAAACCGTGTTTTATTGACAACTGTTTTTTGCATTTAAATTGCGTATTTACGCTAAACTGAATTGTTTAAAATAGAACTGTTTTGACATTAAAACTGCGTACTTATGGTAAACTGAATTGCTCTAAATAGAACTGTTTTGACGTCTAAACTGTGAACTTATGCTAAACTGAATTATCTGAAATAAAACTGTTTTGACATTAATTCTGTGCAGTGCACAGTCGGCTGGGGCTGTAGAATATACTGACTGCACCTTTGCAGAAGAGTAAGACTTCCCCAATGCGTGTCCTAGATATAACACTAAACGATCTGATGGTGAGGCTCCAGTGATGCTGGAGCTGTGGGGGATGCGGAGCACCCTTTCATTTCCATTGCTCCCAGGTCCACTCTGGCCCGGAATTGTAGCACCTGATTGGGCCCTATCTATGGGTTAAATAGAACTAACTGTATACTTATGCTAAATTGAATTGCTTGAATTAGAACTGTTTGACTAAACTGAATAGCTTGAAATAGAAATGTTTTTCGATAAATAAATTGCGTACTTACATCTAAACTGCGTGTTTATGCTAAACTGAATTGTTTGAAATGGAATTGTTTTTGTCATTGAAACTGTACGTAGACTAAACTGATTTGTTTAATATAGAACTGTTTTGACATATAACTGTGTGTAAACAAAATCTGTACTTATACTAAACTGAATTAGCTGAATTAGAGCTGTTTCACTAAACTGAATAGCTTGAAATAGAAATATTTTTGACAATTAAACTGTGTACTCATGCCAAACTGAATTGTTTTAAATAGAACTGATTGTTTGCATAAAAATGGATTTGGCGTTAAATAACCTACAAAGGTTGATATGCCATAAAATTCCAACCAACCAACCATTAGTAAACAATTATAGCTTCAATTAACTATTCTTTATAGAAATGATTGACAGTTTTTTGATAGCAAATATTTTTCAGAAAAATTTATTTGACTCACTCTGAGGACTCAAACTTCAGTTCAAAGTGGACCTATGAGTAATGTAAATGGGAGGGTACTCCATCCGCCCCTAATATCCAAATCTGGAATTTCACCATCAGATGGAGTTTAGTGTTGAACCCAGGAAACCATTTGTAGGGAGTTTACCCTAAGGTTTACTCTTCAGCAGGGGATATAGTCAGAGTGAACCTGGGAGTGATGGCGATTACATTTAAAAACTCAACCCCTTCAAACCGATCCAATTAAACCAAGAATTAAAGGTGTGTTTGCATTTATAGTGGATTAATTATTTTCTTGTCTAAATTGTATTAAACACTGGTTGATAAGTTATGATTTGAGATTAAAAATTCAATTAATTTATTTGGAGGGAAGTAGAAATTAAATTTGGTGAGAAAGGGGTGGATGAAGTAGACATTAATTTCAGTGAGAAAGTGGGGCATCAAGGAAAAATTTGTAAAACTGATACAGTTGATTTACAAATCTAAGGGAGATTACTCTACACTGACGTTTGAAAAATCCAGAACCGTCATAAATATAATAAAATTATAAAACTTTATTAATCTTAATAAAACTTTCAATATTTCTTCATGAAATACTGAACTTTTTTTTAACGAAAATTTTATTTTGTGTAAAAGAAAAAAAACTAGGGAAGGAATTGGGAACCGATTTTAAAACGAAAACATCGTTTCTTTAGAGAAAGGATAGAAAGATAGAAAGGATTCATTTTTTAAAAATCTGATTTTCTTTGTTTTAACGATATGAATATTATGTTTGTGTGTTTGTTTGGGTTTTATTGCATATTAACCTTTGTAGGCTATTTAATTCCGGATTTATACAAATAAACAGTTCTATTTCAAACAATTCAGTTTAGCATAAGTACATACTTTAATTGTCAAAAATATTTTTATTTCAAACTATTCAGTCAAACAGTTCTAATTCAAACACTCCAGTTTTGCTGAAGTACGCATTTAAAATATCAAAACAGTTCTATTTCAAGTAACTCAGTTTAGCAGAAGTACGCAATTTAGTTTTATTTGTCTCATAAATAGGACCCTATCAGGGCCAGAGTTGACCTGGTGTTATATAGTCATCTACAGCATCATGCAGTATCATAACGACACAATAATAGACAGACACACGATGATAATGACGCAGTAATAAACGATGCACACAGAAAGACGCAGGAAGACTTCTTTATAAAATATTTTACCTCTCACTTTATTTGTAAGGTTTCGAAAAGGTTTACTCAAAGTTTGCATGTGAGAGGGAGCTGGAGACCGAACATAACTGAAATATTTTGACCCCAAAGTTATGGCCGTCAGTGTTGTGTCTTTCTCGTTCTCCAGGGCTGCTCAACCGGAGCACTGGAATCCGCTCTGCTGGGTGCTGGCTTTCCTTTCTACACTCGTCTATCTCCGTCTCCACTGTACTGCTTGCCCTCCTTATCGCCTGTCTGCCTTCTGTTCAATTCGTCGGCCTTATATTACCTTCAAACTCCCACGCGGTGATATGGACCCGCCTCCACGCCTCCGCAACTTCTTCCGATATTTAGCGACCGGGATGTGTCACTTCCGCTACCTTTGGAATGGCCTGTGTGATCGTCATCGAGCGGAAATAACTGTCATGCAGTTCAGAGGTCACTCTCTTTCGGTGCGTCAGTCTATGAGAGTATTATGGGATTTTTTAAAAACTCGTCCCATTTCATCAGCCAATTTCCGTCCACGCGATTTCCTCTCAAAACTGCCATTAGAATGTGTCACTTCCGTCCGGTGCATCACCTTGAATGGCATTTTTGGCCGGGTCAACAGGTCAAAACATAACACTGGGAGCGATGGCAATGACGGTGTACTCGAACTAGAACGTTAATGAAGTCTGCATCGGCTTGTGGTAAAAATCTATTGTTGTGAAGGGTTGACTGAGATAATAGAAAATAAATTCGCACAAAAGATCACGAGAAAATTTGTTCTGTTTCATATGAAAAGATTAGTCAACTCATATTGGCGAGGGGAAGGTGTGCTTGAGATGACAGACAACTCCCCCAAATAGAAAATCATAGAAAATATTTGAGAATAGATTGCTAAATGAATAAAAAAATATATCTGCTATTCAAATGCGATAAAACTTTGAATTTTGCTTTTTTTTTCTCTGTTTTTAATATCTATCGTACAATTTCTTATTTTTTATTCATGAAATACAATAAAATTTGGGGAAAAATGCATTATACAAAAGTGAAAACAAAAAAAATGAAAAAAGAAGAAAAAAGTGATTTTACTAAAAAATAAAAACAAGATAAAGGAAAAATCAAAATGGAAAATTTGTTTCCCGATATTTTGTAGTAATTTACATATCACACTTCATATGCTTATTCATTTTGATCAAGAAAGTTAATAGCTGTCTATCAGCTTATATTGCAAATAATACTATATCTAGTACAAATCATGCCACCTTCACATTTGACTTTTAGCCCGCTGTGTCAATTCCTTAGGACGTAATGTCCTTTTAAAGTTCTTTCGTTTAAGGGCCCTGATCTTGCGTATCGGATCTGAAACCGTGACTCTGTGATATTCTTTTAAATTGCTACAAAGAATAATTGAATCTATATTGGTCATTTAAAAAGTGGAGACTAACAAAAGCTTATGGTCTTTAGTCATGAGACGCGAGAAGTGATTTTTTTTAATCGTCAAAATTGTGAAAATATCTTATGGTCATTTCGTAATTAATTTTACAAGGAGATAACTCCATATGTATCAGAAGTAATATAGCACTATTGTTTGATTATTTCCCTTAGATTTTTAAACGCAATTGCCATTTACGTTTGAAATTCATTTTTTTTTTCTCATGGACCGGTTGCTTCAAGGCTAAAAAGCCCAGTTTACCCAACTATTTACGCTATTTTAGGTGTGGGTGGATAGTGTTCGGTTGAGGAGATGGATTCCTGCGTTTCCTAAAGGCATTAGCTTGAAATGAAACACAAAAACTTTCGGGAGAAAACTGAAGTAGAGAGAGTTATAGTAGCAGAAAGAGGGCCGGAAAAAAAGATTATATATATATATATATATATATATATATATATATATATATATATATATATATATATATATATATGGACTGAAATAGATAGATATGAACAAACTGAAATAGATATTAACAGACTGAGATAGATCATAACCGACTGAAAAAGGTCATTCGCGGTAAGTGAAATGGAAATTGCTTTTTCCAGGATTTGAAGTCGAGTCACTGATTCCACCCCTACAACGATAACCGGTACACTATAGCCATCTCCACATGACCATTAAATCTATCACATACTTTTGTCACAATGTATTGCCTCTTACATTTTCTTTCTTCATTGCCATTGTTCTCAGGTCCACTCTGGCCCCGGGGTGGTAGCATCTGATAGGGCCCTATCTATGGGTTAAATGGAACTAACAGCATACTTATGCTAAACTGAATTGTTTGAGTAAACTGAATAGCTTGAAATAGAAATGTTTTTGACAATTAAACCGTACTTACATTTAAACTACGTGCTTATGCTTAACTGAATTATTAGAAATGGAACTGTTTTTCGACATTGAAACTGTATTTACTATTAACTGAATTGTTACATATAACTGCTTGAATAGTTTGAAATAGAAATGTTTTTGACAGTTAAACTGTGTACTCATGCTAAACTGAATTATTTTAAATAGAACTGATTATTTACATAAAAATGGATCTGGCCTTAAATAACCTACAAAGGTTGATATGCCATAAAACTTAACGAACCAACCAAACAGCCAACCAACTTTCTTTCTTTTTTTTGTCTGTCTGTATCGCCTTGTGTCTTTATGTGTGCGTTGTGCGGGCGTCTGTTTGGAAGTCAATATTATTGATGCATGTAATTTCCAATCTATAAGACATACTGTTTCTGAACATTGCATTGTATATTACATGTACTATGCGCACCTCCAAATGTAATTGAAGGCGTGCTTATTATAACAGTTATATTCGTGAGAAATGGACGAGGAGACCTGAGTTCAAATAATGCACAAGACTGTTTCACTTCGCGCTAATGACCTTGGAAACGGCATAAATTGATTTATTCTTCCTAGCTATGGGTAAATAATTCGGTAGCCAGGGTTCTTCTGCTTTGGTAAGGCAACCAAAGCAGAAGAGAAAATTCTGAATTCATTCCGGCTGTACTTCTTGTCTCGCCCCCAATTCGTTGCGGAGCGGTTGGGTTGATACATACGGTAGGTAATCTAAAGCTGTATATCAAACTATGCAAAGCTTATTAAAATATTTCGATGGGAAGGTTATTCAAGGTTTTCCCAATTTCATGGGAGTCCTTCCCCTTAATCATGCGATTTTAAAAATCCAGATAAATGGTAAACGATGGAAAGTGAAATATGAAATGTAATGAAAAAAATAGATTCTCTGAATTTCGTTTAATGAATCGACTTTTAAGATTTTTAAAGTAAATTGTTTTTTTATTTCCTTTTTCATTTCAGGAAGTCCCCTTGGCGCAGTGGTTAACGTGTTGGACTGTGAAATTGTAGGAAGCGAGTTCGAACTCCAGTCGGGCTATTATATTCACTTTCGAACTAATATCCTTGCGAAAGGCATGGACCCATTTATCCCTCCTGCTATGTTCTTCTACAAGGATGGCTTTGACATTAAATAACCCATGAAAGTTAAACAAATAAACAAAACTATTTCTTACTTTACCGGTTAGGGTCCTATGTAGGGGTCAAATAGGAATATGTAATCACTTTCTACATTTGAAACTATTTAACTGTATGCAACAAATTACAGATATTAAAATGAATTATTAGTATTACATAAGAATACTAGAAACATTTGACTGTGTGTAAACAAAAGAGCTTTGCCTCGTTTAAAAATAATGTCACCCACAAACTATTCATTAATAAATCATATATATATATAGGCCCTTGGAAAGGCGGTTGGCTTTTTTTTTCGTTCACTCCCACTTCGGCTCAATTTCTTATATATATATATATATATATATATATATATATATATATATGTGTGTGTGTGTGTGTGTGTGTGTGTAAATAATCAGTTCTATTTAAAACAATTCACTTTAGCATGAGTACACAGTTTAATTGTCAAAAACATTTCTATTTAAAGCTATTCAGTTTATTCAAACAGTTATATATAGCAATTCAATTTAGTGTAAATACAGTTTCAATGTTAAAAACAGATTTGGCATTAAAGAACCTACAAGGGTTGAAATGCCTTTAAAACTATATATATGTATATATATAACCGGCTCATTGGCCTAGTGGGTAGAGTGTTCGCCAATGATCCGGGAGACCAGAGTTTAATCCCAAGCCGAGTCATACCAAAGACTTAAAAATAGTTCCCTCCCCTACTCATAGGTGTAGTAGCAGTTGAAAAGAGAGCCTTCGGGTCGCCCTCGACAACAGTCGCTAAATTACTTACTTATATATATTATATGATTTATTAACGAATATATATATATATATATATATATATATATACTAATCTACTATCTACCAGCATTCACGGTTACCAGAAAAAAAGAAAAAAAAAACCGCCAGGAACAAGAGATAAAAATATCTCGAATCATTACCCGGGGGAAAAAGAAAAAATATCATAGGACAAAAAAAAAAAAAAGTAAAAGAAAAGCCAACCCCGTCACACCAGTTGAAAAAAATCAAGAGATATGCAGTCAGTTGGTCAAAAGAAAAATAAAACCCACCGTAAACGCTGCAATGCTACAATTACAAGAGTGCTCAACACGAGTGGAGCCAATTACAAAATTAACTTAAATTTAAGTTAATTTTATATATATACATACATACATACATATATATATATATATATATATATATATATATATATATATATATATATATATAAACCAGATTTGGCATTAAATAACCTACAAGGGTTGAAATGCCATAAAACAAAATGATCAACCATCTTTCTTCTTCTTTCTAATCTTCATTCCTTTCCTTCTTCTTTCCTTTATGGGTTATTTAATTCTTAAGAAATCTTGGTAGAAAAACACTAGGGGTACTATTTAACCCAGCTATGGGTTAAATAATGGAGTTCATGCCTTTTCCTGTGTTATTTGTTCGAAAGTGAACATAATTGTGCGACTGAAGTTCTAACTTGCTTACTATGACGTCATAGCTTTTCTTTCCTTCTTTGGCTCCTTCCTTCCCTTTTTTTTCCTTTTATCACTTCTTTCATTCCTTGCTTTTTCTTTTTTCGTTCACTCCCCCCTTCACCTCAATTTCTTCTTTCTTTCATGCTTTTCTTCCTGGCTTCATTCTTTTCTCATTTCCTCTTTTATCCCTTCTTTCTTCTTTCCCCACTTCTTTCTTCTTTCATCCCTTATTTTCTTTCTTTCTTCCTTTATTCACAGTTTTCATTCAATTTCCTTTCCTTTTTTTCCTTCCTTTTCTTCATCATTGTCATCTTTCTTCTCTCTTTTCCTCTCTCCTTTTCTTACTCACTTCCTTCCTTCCTTCCTTCCTTCCTTGTTTTCTCATTTCTCACTTCGTCTTTCTCACTCCCTTTTTTTCCTATCTCCTCTTTATTTTTGCTTCCCTTTCTTCCTTTTTTCAGTCTTTTTTCTCTCCCATTTTCCTTCCTTCCTTCCTTCCTCTATGTTTACATTCATTTCTCTTTTCCAATCTTCTTTTCTTTTTCACTTCCTTCCTTTCATTCATTCACCCCTCCCTCAACCCGTTTATTCCTTTCCTTCCTACTTCCATTCTTTCTATCTTTTCTTTTCTTTTTTTCCCTGTAGATCATAACTTCCCTCCTCCCTACCTTTAATTTGCTCTCTCTCTTCCTTTCCCCTTCTCTCTCCCTCCACCTCCAGACTTTCCTTCTTTCCTTTCCTTTCTTTCATCTCCTTCCTTTCTTTTTTCTCTTCTTTCCTTCCTTGATCTTTCCATATCATTCTTCACATTCTTTTCTTTTCATTTTCTTCTTTATATCATCCATTTTTTTCCCACTCCGCATCAAAAAACATTCCAATTTCCATCCGAAACTTTCCTGATGTCGTCAGAATTATATACCGAAAAAAAAAAAAAACCGACAAAAATCCGAAAAAAAACCTTGGTTAGTTTGGTACAAACCGTCTTGGTTATTTTTGTAATCTTGTTTCTTTATCAATTGACTGTTGAGCAAAATGGCTCACGTTTTGACTTGCATCCAGAAAGATTCATTTTTATGCCAAGAGCCAAAACTAAAAAAAAAACCCCAGAAAACCCAAAAAAAACCCTCTCAGACTTGTAGTATTCCTTAAAAAAAGCCCCACCCCCAAAAAAACCCCAACAACAAGAGCAAAAATCTTATGTCTCTGTTTATCCATTTCTTTCTTTTCATACAATCGATGACCCGAGTTCAAATCCTGGAAGAGACTGTTTGTATTTCACATAGCGCAAATACATTTGAGAAAGGCAGGAATCTATCTTTTCTCCCTCCAGCTATGAGTAAATAGTTGGACAGACTGAACTTTTTAACGTTGGTATAGCAACTGGTCTAGCGGAAGGAAAATTCTGAACTCAAACCTATTAAATTCCTCTAAAAAGTTGACCTTGTGTCATACCCTGCTCGTGGAGGGAAGGGTTGGGTAAATAATGGAAGAATAAAAATGGTGTAATTGTTATCGTCGTCGTCAAAAGATTCTGAAGGCTGTTGTTGGTGTCTCACTTCGCGCTAATACCCCTGGAAAAGATATGAATTCATCTTTTCTTTCTTCCCCCATCTCCACTCTTTCCAGCTCCTCGGAACAGGAGCCTCGCCATTAGATTTACTTTAGTGTGATACCAAGGACACTTTTTTTTGAGGGCTAGGGAGATACAGTCAGCGTCTTCAAAGCCCCACCCACATATTTAAGAAATTGGGAGGAAAAGGCAGTATAGTATGTCGACAATATCTGATAGATTCCATAGTTGTGGGGGAGACGAAAGTGGTGTAACGGTTTTCACCGTAGATGATGGAATCGATGATTCGAGTTCAAATACTGGCCAAGACTATTTGCCTTTCATTTTGCTCTTCTTCCCTTCATCTACGAGAAGATAGTACGACAGATAGTAGGCAAGGCAACCAGTCTAGGAGAAGGAAAACTAGCTTTACTCAGCTTAAAAATTGACATTATGTCATCGTCCTCGAGGCGTTGGGGTTGGGTAAATGAATATAATTCGAAGTTACAGTGGATCTGGGAGTAATGGTAAAAAGGGGTGATTCCACGCTCCAAAAAGATCCAGAACGGGAGCCTCGCCACCTGAGGCAGTTTAATGCTATATCAAAGATACCCTTGGATGTACCCCTCTGCAGAGGTTGCACAATCTAGGCCCTATTAAAAGCGTAGTTAAAAATTTCTATGAGAGAGAGAGAGAGAGAGAGAGAGAGAGAGAGAGAGAGAGAGAGAGATGGGGTAGATAAACTGTAAATGATTATTTAAAACTTTTAGACAAAACAAATGATGTTACAAAAAGCCTAAAGTATTTCATTCGAGAAAAAACATTGTATTTATGCAACAGCACAGACTTTTTTCTTCTAACCCTTAAAACTCTAAGCCCCCCACGAACATTCGGGGTTCCGGGTTGAAAAATAATTCAAAAAGATTATATTTTATTGGCAATTGCGATGTAGAAATGGCTAATTTCACACCTGGAATCCAGGTAACCCGGATATAGAAACAACTGGGCAGTGGCACACGATATCAAAAGGTCCAAGAAACAATAGTTTTACTTTGAAATCCCCCCTCCAAATTATTGCTTTGATGTTTGCGTTTAACCGTTAAAAATATATATAGAGTTGCAATATTAGTGTCTACTTTAAACTGTATATCAAGGGCTATTTCATAAATAATGGGGCTAAATTGCAACAATAGGGATACACTATTTTCTGATATGACAAAGAGAAGCTATAAAGTTTTTTTTTTACGTGGCGCCTTCAATAAGTTTCCAGACTTTCTTTGTATAGGCATTTAAAATTGTCGTAGACTCTTGAAAAATCAGTATGTTATTGCTATACATCTTATGAGATGACCGACCAATTTTTATGATTTCAGATTCAAATGAACAGATACAGCAGCAATTGGAATACACCCTACTAAAACCTGATTGTCACAGCTGGGGAATTTCAAAAATGCAATCTGACACTTTAGAAGAACGATATGCAATAAAATTCTGTTTTAAACTTGGAAAAAATGCCACAGAAACGTGTGGAATGCTTCAGACTGCTTTTGGAGCATCTTGCAAGAATCGAGCATCAGTTTTTGAGAGGCATAAGAGATTCAAGGAAGGCAGGGAGTCTGTGAGGGATGATGAGAGGTGTGGGAGGAGTAAGGAAGTCAATACACCAGAGCTGATTGGCCAAAGGGTTAGGGTTAGGGTTCCTATTTTGAGGTTTTAAGAGAGTTCAGGAAGAGATTCCTTGGGAAGAGGCCAGCCCTCTTCAAATTGGGTCAGTGGCATTTCCATCGGGACAATGATTCAGTCCACAACTCCATCCTTGTCACAGACTATTTGACCAAGATGGGTATCAAGACAGTTCTTCAACCTCCTTATAGTCCAGACCTTGATCCCTGTGATTTTTGGTTTTTCCATGAGCTCAGAGGCTGTCGTTATGAGACAATAGAGGAGATGAAAGAGGCTGCAGAGAAGGTCATTGACACGCTCACACAAGAGGACTTCCATGGGGCCTTCCAGAAGTTGTTGGAACGGTACAACAAGTGCATTGCAGCCGAGATCATTCACCGGATGTTATCAGTGCTGAGACTTTCATTAAAAAAAAAAAAAAGGAGTTTCTGCGCATAGGATCAGCGCATAGCGAAATATTGATGAAATTTGTCAAAAATAAAAATAATCAAAAACAATTTTCGTGACCTTCGCGGTAAAAACAAAGAAAACCCAATTTGATCCGATCAGAAGACAAAAAAGCTATAAAAGAGACATTTCTCGACAGCGTAGCCAGATCAAAAGAAGGCAAACGACACCCGCAGACTAGAACTCCAACTCTGAGAGAGAGAGAGAGAGAGAGAGAGAGAGAGAGAGAGAGAGAGAGATATGAAACTCGAAACCACGTATCACCCACATTGACTTTCCTCTTCTCCGCTTTGAAGAAAGCGACTAAACCGTAAATCACCAAACACCCCTCTCCTCCCCACACTTGTAACATCTGATTGACTGCATGTGCGTAAGTCTAACAATCCAACCACTACTAAGCATAGAACATTTTTCTACTTTCTTTAATTCCATATTAACGCGTTTATACAAACCCAGTTATTTGAACTTTTTACTAATTTGTTTTCAATAAAATTGTTAAGATTTTTACGAATGTTCGTGTTCTTTGTTTTTGCAACTGTTTTCGTTCTTTCCTTGAAATCATACGCTGATATAACAGTCCTATTGTTTTTTGGGACAATGGTTATTATTGAATAGAACGGACTTGGTGATTGGACAATAAAAACGTTCTTTTTATCTCTGTTCATTGAAGAGTGGTTACCTTATCTCACGATCCGATGATAAATATTATATCTCACCTCATCACTGAAACGTAAAGCCAGCATGGCTTTACTCTACGTTGTACTCATCCCCATCAAATAAGACATTTTATCATTTTTGTACCCCTTTCAGATACTGCTGGTTTATAGAAAAATATGTACACATTTTATCTATCGTGAGATGTTTGTGTATTCTTGTTTATACTTTTTATATTTCTATTAGATTTGTATTAAATGTTCCTATATGTGTAAATATGTTTTCCTTCTGTTTATTCAATGTTAGTATATCACGTATCAACTAATACTAATATTGGGCCTTGGTGAGTGGCGACAAAAATAAATATTCTCATTCGCACCAACCGACCCAAATAGTCTTAATACCCTTCAGAAAGGCATGAATCTATCGTTTCTACTCCAGCTATTGGGAAAATAGTAGAGCAGACTGGACTCGCAAGCCTTGGTAAGGCAACCAATCTTAGAGAAGGAAAAACTCTGCATTCAAAAGCCGGAGCGGGTATTCCTGGGGGAATTTGACGTTTTCTTCAGCCTTGTTCCGATAACTCCTGCAACAAAATTGATTTCACATAGTATGGAATCTTTCCTTTTGACAATATGAGTATTGCAAAGACGGGAGATTTGCAGCATGGGCAATTGTTTTAGTCTGTCATACAGGATCTGCTCTTGTAAGTGGTTACTCATTTCGGTACTAAACAGACTCCTTGTTTGTGTTTCCCTTCTGTGATAATGCCCTTGGGGAGGTTTGAACACATTTCTTCCCTCCTAGCTATGGGTAAATAGTAGGGCAGACAGTGTTCTTTAGTTTGAGGGAAGGCAATTGATATTGAAAAAGGAAAACTGTAAATTCAAACCAGCTGTACTTCGCTTCAGAAATAGCCTTTGTGCTACATCTTATGCGTGGCGGAAGGATTTGGTAAAGACAAAGCATCTGCCTTTAATTTTAAATCCTGGACGTTTCATTTTTGTGCTAATGCCCTGCGGAAAGGCATGAGCCTACCTGCCTTCCCCCAGCTATGGTTAAAGAGTAAGGAATACTAGTTTTTCTAGCCTTCGTTAAGCAACCAGTCGAAGAGAAAGAAAATTCTAAATTCTAACTTGCTGTACTCTGTTTAAAAATTGACCTTGTATAGAATCCTTACAGGCTAGGCAAGCAAACCAGTTTAGAGAGTTTGATCATCACTGGGTGCCCCTTAGTAAATAGTTTCATAAACTAATTATATATTTGATTTGTACTTAACTTCTTGTGTCAGATCAAAGAAATAAATCGTAATCACTTACCTTTTTTCAGACGTGACAATTACAAGCCCCCACCCCACCCCGGCTGGCTGCACTAACCAAACTGCACTAAAAGATACCTTATACTTCTAGCCTTGTGTCTTTCTCAGTGATGGGAACCTTTTGTGGTGTAATGGTTAACGAGCTAGGATAGCAGACCATTGCTAGTGAGTTCGATTCTCACTGGGTGCTCCATACTTTCAGCTTTGTGCCAAACCAACTGTGTTCAGCAGAAAAATTGACCAAGTGTCACACCCAGCCGATAGCAGAGGGGTTGGGTAAGTATATACTTATTCTATTTTCTTTCTTTTTTTTTCTTGTAAATCTTTATTTTGTTACTTATTATTTTGAGTTCTCTTGTTTTTTTGTTACTTTCACTTAAAAAAAAAGTTTTTCCTTAGTCGTACAGGTAAAAAAATGTTTCTTCTTTTTTTTATTTTTTGACATCGTTCACACAATACTCGTGGGAATATAGGATCCTGAAGTTTTGCTGAGGGCGCTACTAATGCAAGTCTCCCGCTCTTCTTTCTTTTCCCCCATTTTATTTACGGCACGAATGCTGAACTCCAACGTATAAAAGACATGGGAGATAATGAACCTTTACTCTGCTATACCGATTCATGATTCTTTGTTATGAGATTTGAATTTAGAAGTTTTCTTCTTCTCGACTGATTTCTCAGTCATACATATATGTATACACATACACACACACACACACACACATATATATGTATATATATAGATAGATAGATAAAGTATACAATAAAATAATAAAGCCAGATAAAAATCATGATTTTGTTAGATTCAACTGACAGTAATAGTTACGTGACTAGAGAAAAAAGACTATATAAAAAAGGGTATTTTGTTCCGTAAAATCTAAGAAAATCAGACGTGTCTAATATCAATTTAACGGAGAATCGGCAATGTGAACATTGAGTCATGAGTTTTGTTTTCTGTTTTCTGATGTTATATATATATATATATATATATATAAAATTAACCTAAATAATCGGCTCTACTTGTGTTGTGTTGAGCACTTTAGTAATTGTAGCATTGCAGGATTCACGGAGGGTTTTTTTTTTTTTTTTGACCACTGACTGCGTATCCCTTGATTTTTTTCAAGGTGTCGGACGAGGTTGGCCTTTTCTTTCTTTTTGACCCAAAACTTTTTTCTTTTTCCCCTGGGCGGTGATTCGAGATACTTTTATCTCTTGTTCCTAGCAGGGTTTTTTTTTGTTTTTTTCTGGTACCGTGAATACTGGTAGATATTAGATTAGTAAATATATACATATATGTATATATACAATGGCCCGGTATCCAGGCCATTGGTCTAATGAGTAGAGTGTTCGCAAATGGTCCTGGAGACCGGGGTTCAATCCCCGGTCGAGTCATACCAAAGACTCAAAAACTGGTACTTGATGCCAACTTGCTTAGCACTCAGCATTATAAGATAAGGATCAAGGGTAAAGTGGAGCAATCCAGGGAAAGGAGTAGCGCCCTTTCCTACATCTTGTTGTAGTAGCTATTGAAAAGGGAGCCTTTGGGTTACCCTCGACTAAGGTCGCCTACTTTACTTGCTTTATATATATAATCATCAAGTCGCACTGAGAACATGGAGTTCCCTGACTCACTCTCTCACCATCCATCCCTATCATTCACCGCTTCTAGGTCTTTTAAATGACAAAGTTGATGCAGATCTTTACCGGTCGGTCGATAGTGGAACAGTGATGTGCAGGAGTCCATTAGGGAACGTCGCTTCTGAGTTCGTCTTTGCTTCTCCAGAAGTGCTTCGCATATTTTGTTTATTTTACTTGGATGCTTTGTGAGATGGGAGGCAGGTGGCTATACAGCTACTGTTTTGTGGGATGTTCCTTCAAGGATTTGTTCAAGATAGCGTGCATCATTTTTGTGTGGTTCCATTCTAACTTTTTCTCAATACGTTTTGTGGTGCATCCATATAGTCGTATGGACACAGCTACAGCTTGAAAAAAATCCCATTTTATTCAGTCGGATGGATTGATTTCCATTTGATTGATAGTTTGGCAATAGCATTCCATACCTTTGCTAAGCATGTGTAGACATCCCTTTCAGTCGATGAGATGTTACTGACGAGGTATATGAACTTTTTTTACAAATTTTAGAGTCTTGCTACTTAGAGTGAAGATGTCTTTTTTGTTTAAAAGACATGTACTTGGTGTTATTGGCATTCACGTAGAGGACAAGCCCTCCTGTTGTTTGCTCTAAGCTATGCAGTAGAGATTCTGCTTGGGCTGGTGTATTTAAGAGAAGTGCTAGACCATCTACGTAGTCTGCGTTTGTTATAGTGTTTGTATGATATCATCTACCTCTTACCTTTTTCAACGTGAAAACGTTTATTTACGTAATATAGGCAGATGATCAACAAATATGCTACTAATGTATCCCCTTGCAAGACATCAGTGACAATGTTGAATAAGTCTGTTTCCATCAGATGAGCAAACCATAGTTTTCGTGTTTTTGTTAAACATCATAGTGCTAACAGTTTCTTTGGAGAGACCATATGTAAGTTGTATTTGCTCAATCTTTCTTCTGTGTTTAGAATCAAATACCTGAGAGAAATCTACGACCAGATTCTTTGCTCGTACTCCTTCGATAATTCGACGTATTGTCAGAATCTGAGCTTGTCGAGCGTTTCTCTTTCAGAGCCGTTCTGATTTTTCCGAAGAATTTTCTCAATTTTACTTTGGATTCGATTAAGAAGTAGGGTTATTATAAACCTTAGCAGCTATGGCAGTTAGAAGTATACATGTGTTGTTGTTGGTTTGTCTCTTTTGGGGAAAGGAAGGCTGTAACCTTTCATCCGTTTCTCGATCGTGTTTGGTTTATAAATTGAGTTGCCTAATCGGAGAATTATGTCATCGAATTTTCTTGTCCCCCAAACTTCAGGAGTTATTCCATCGACGTTTGCTGCTTTTCTATTTTTAATTTTTTTCCCTACTGCGGCAAGTTCTTCTTCTATAATTTAATAATTTTTTGATTAGTTTTTCAGTGATTTCAGGAATGCTTCCGAACAGATTCTTGAAGTATTCATTTCCAATTGTGAAGTCTTTCTTGTTGGTGGTTTTTAGTCTTGCTTTCGAGGTGTTCTTTTTTTTGCTCACTTTATCATATTTACCCAACCCCTCCGCTCGGGCAGGATATGAGACAAGGTCAGTTTTTTAAGCGGAGTTTAACAGGTTTGAATTCAGAGTTTTCCCTCTCCTAGACTAGTAGCCTCACCAAGGCTGAAGAACCTAGTCTGTCCTACTATTTACCCATAGCTGGAGGGAGAATAATTTGATTCATACTCTTCCCAAGGGTATTAGTGAAATGTGAAATGCAATCGGTCTCGTCCAGGATTTGAACTCGAGTCGTCGTGTCGAATTCCTGCGACGATAACCATTACACCATTTGCTCACTTTATTGAAAGTCTGCCTTTGCTGTTCAGGATTGACCGTCTTCTACCGAATTTCTAATCTGATCGATTTAGCCTTGAATGTATTCTAATCGCCGCCTTGGTTAGTTCTCTCAGAACTTTCTTAAGTTTCTGTGTTCTCATTTGTCTTTTTTTTTCAAATTTGTGTAAGAATGCTTTTTTTTAAGCTATCTCGTTTCTTCCTAACCACTAGTGACTCCCATGGGGCTCTGAATTTGGCTCTTTGTTTGGTTGCTATGTAATTTGCTACTGCTTCTATGCGAGAAATAATAAAGTTTTCATATTCGTCATTCAGATTATGTGTTAAAGACTTCTCCTTAAGAGTATCAAATTTGTTTCTTGCAGTTACCGTATATATATTGCTAATATCTCTACTTGTAAGCAGGTATCCTCATGGTGTAATGGTTAAAGCGATGGACTGCAGAATCGTAGTAAGCGAGTTCGCACTCCAGTTGTGCTATTACGTTCACTTTCAGGCAAATACCCCTGGGAAAGATATGAACCCCCTTATCCTCCCAGCTATGGGTTAAATAGTACCATTACTGTTCTTCTAGGATAATGGCTTTGGCATCAAATAACCTACAAAGGTTGGCTGTTTTTTTCTTTCTCGTCAATTGACGCCACCTTTGGAAATGAGTTGCTGTAGTTACCTGGCTGAATTATTTGATCCTGACCGTTGACCTATGAGGTTTTGCCCAGAATCAGGTGAAGTGCGACTTTGACCTAACTTTGGATACATCAGCTTACTTCACATTCACCATGCTGCATCCCATGATTTCCTTTTTTTATAAGTCTGTGTGGCTCGTAAAATACTCTCCTTTTTCAGTGACAAACTGGGCCAGGATATCTGAGTGGCTATAGAGTCGAAGAAGAAAAAGAAAGGTCCTCTCTTCATTTTCTTTTAAAGTTCTACTAATTGGTATTATCAACATCAGGAATATGTGGGATTATCTGTTCTATTATGCTGAGACGAAATTATCCAGGAGAAATTGATTCTTTGTTTTTGGATGCAATGGAAATATTCTTATTTTGGGGTTTTGTTTCAAACACGGAAAGACTTTAATGCCCATATTCCCTTTATTTGAAACTGGCCACGTTAAAAAAATAATTGTTTATTGGGCATTTTCACAAGTTAGAAACAACTTATATTCACAGCGAATAAAAAGTACATTTCGATGCTAGTCAAAAGTCTAAATGTGGACACACACACACACACACACACACATGTATATATATATATATATATATATATATATATATGAACGGAGTGTGTTTCAAATTACCCAATAACGTTTTTGTCAGATATTTAACTTAAAAATTTGTTTATGAATATATATATATATATATATATATATATATATATATATATATATAAACAAATGTGTAAGTTAAATAAGTAAAACGTTCATGGCTAATTTGAAGCACACTCCATCCATGTTTAACAAATATCTTCCCAACGTAGATCTCACTGCCAGGTGTTGACGATAGCAGAGATAATAAAATTGTCAGATCAAAATACTTTTACAGCTGTCGAGATTTGCCGAGATGAGACAGTACCAATATCATTATTTATGGATCAACAGTTTTGATATTTTTTTAAAGGTGTTTTTGTTTTTATAGTTGTTAGAATTATATTTTTCTACTAAGCAACCTATGAACTCATCAAGTTCTAATTGCAACAGAAGTGTAAGGTTCCCATAGTAACAGAAGTATAAAAACTATTTACGAATTTGTTAGTAGTTTCGGATTTTTTCCAAGGATTTTTCTGATTCCATTTTTTCGTTTTTCCTGGTGAAATTTAATAATCTAGTAAGTTAGTCTAAAATATTATTAATATTCCTTAGTTTTATTTAGAATTTAGTATTATTTAGTGACACTATACTATATAGTGAAATTTATTGCTTTTGTTTATTTTTGCTTCCTTTTTTAGAAGAGTACCTTTTAAGGTTTCGCTGGGTAGACTATGCTCCCTAGTCTTGGTTGGTGACTAGTCTAGGAGAAATGAAAACTCTGAACTCAAAACTTTATGAGTGTTGTTAGGCGTATCTGTGGTACATTGTTGCATCATTCTTATGTCATCAGCTCACCCAAAAAGAGTGCCTGGTTCAACACAAACCTTCACCGCTATTAACAAATCATTCTGTATAATTAGAGACCATAATTGTTAAACTGAGTTTCGCATAAAATAACCCAATAAGAGTTGACATGCCATACAACCAACCATATTTGCTTAAGCAAATATTTGTATCTATCTATATAACACGATCTTCTGTCAGTTCAAATCTTCAGTGAGACTGTATTTTTTTCCTTTGTACTAATTCCTTTGGGAAAGGCATGAAAACCTCTTTTCTCCTACCAGCTATAAGTAAATAATAGGTTAGACTGTGTTCCTCTGCCTTGGTAGGCAATCAGTCTAGGAGAAAGAAAGACTCTGTATTCAAAGCCTGAGAAGTGTTGTTGGGAGAATCTGTGGCACACTGGAACACTAACCAGCTCATCCAAAAAGCATGGCTAATTCTACACAAGTCGTTCTCCACAATAAACAAATCAGGTGGGTCGTTCAGTTAATAAGCTTCATTTTGGTTATCAGCACATATACACGAAAACCAAAACAAGGCGGAAAAATGTAGCCATTGGATGGATTGATTATGAAAAGGCTTATGATATTGTCCCTCAAGCTTGAATAACAAAGTGTCTGAAAATTTACAAAATATCCAACAGAGTCATAAAATTTATCTCGAAAGCCATGGAAAACTGGAAAATGAAATTAGCGACATGAGGATAAAGTCAACTTGAAGCGAAAATCCAAAGAGGAATCTTCCAGGGTGACTCACTCTCGTCATAGCGATATATTATAGAAATAAAACAATACAATTATATACTTAGGAAATGCAATGAGGCTACAAATTTACAAAATCACAGTAAAAGATAAAACGCCTTTTGTATATGACTGGTCAAAGTATTTGGCAAAAATAAAAAAAATGAATTGAAGATCCCGATACAAACAATAAGTATATACAGTAAGGATATAAGCCAAGAGTTTGGGATTGAAAAATATGTCATGAAATAATGAGAAAAGGGAAAAGAGAAGCAATAGAAGGAATAGAACTGCCAAATCAGAAAAAAACAACATTCGAATGCTTTGAGAGAAAATTCAAGTTCCTTGGAGTATTGAAGACGGATAGCATCAAACAGAGATGAAAGACATTATAAGAAAAGAGTTTCTCAGAAGAAGAAAATTTCTCAAAACTAACCTCAGCAGAAGAAATCTCATCCAAGGAATAAAAACCTGGTTAGTCTCCCTTGTAAAATACTCGGGACCCTTCTTAAAATGGACATGGGAGGAACTCAGAAAGTTTAATGGCTACCATTGTAATCAGTACCTCAAATTCTACAATAAACCGCAATAATATCAACATGAAAAATTTACAAAGAAATTCATAATGATGCACAAGGCCTTACACTCGAAAGATGACATAGACATCTTCTATATATCAAGAAAAGAAGGAGGAAGTGGCCTGGCAAGTATTGAGGAAGGCGTAGATACAACACAAGGATTCGAGAAATACACTAAAAAGGCAAAGAAATACTAATCGCGGCGGCCAGTAACAGCAATAGCAACGTAAAGAATAAGAAGAAAAACATCAAAGACTAGAAAACGGAAATGGAAAGAAAAACAAATGTACGCATACTTCAAGCTACAAACTGGCGAAATCGGCAGCGAGAAGATCTATACTTGGCTAATAAAGGGAAATCTCAAGAGAGAAACTGAATCTTTTTTAATTGCAGTCCAGGATAATGCTATAAGGATCAATTATATTAAAGCAAAAATAGATAATACGCAACTAAATAGGAAGTGTAGGTAACGTAGAAATAAAACAGTTAACGATATAATAAATGGATGTAACAAACTTGCACAAGAGGAGGACAAGACAAGGCTAGGCATGACTGGGTGGGAAAGGTGATCCGCTGTGAATTGTGCGCAAGTCAGAATCCGTCCTAAAGAAGGAGATGCATAAAATTTCATTGGATTTTGGATACATCACCTTACTTCACATTCACCATGCTGCATCCCATGGTTTCCTTTTTTATAAGTCTGTGTGGCTCGTAAAATACTCTCCTTTTTCAGTGACAAACTGGGCCAGGATATTTGAGTGGCTATAGAGTCGAAGAAGAAAAAGAAAGGTCCTCTCTTCATTTTCTTTTAAAGTTCTACTAATTGGTATTATCAACATCAGGAATATGTGGGATCATCTGTTCTATTATGTTGAGACGAAATTATCCTGGAGAAATTGATTCTTTGTTTTTGGATGCAATGGAAATATTCTTATTTTGGGGTTTTGTTTCAAACACGGAAAGACTTTAATGCCCATATTCCCTTTATTTGAAACTGGCCACGTTAAAAAAATAATTGTTTATTGGGCATTTTCACAAGTTAGAAACAACTTATATTCACAGTATATTGTGGATTTTGCTGTTCAGGCTGACCACACAGTGAAAATAAAAGAAAACGAAACCATTAACACCCGGAAATTGCCAGTAAACTAAAATATCTGTGGTTGACGGTTATATCAGTTGCAGTTGGAGTGCTTGGAACGGTCTTTCCATAAGAAAAAAGAAGATGAATTGGAAATCAGAGGAAGAATCGAAATCATCTCGACTACAGCATTATTGAGATCTGATAGAATACTGGGAAGAGTCCTGGAGATCTGAAAAGAATTGCAGTCACTCAGACTACAGTGAAAGACTATCAGCTAACAGTAGTGTGAAAAACTCGAATTATAATAACAACAACAGCAACGACAACAATAATAATAAAGAATGACTGGATGAAAAATTCATAACTTTCATGTTCCACTGTTTTTAGTTCTCGGGGAAGATCCTGGTATCTATCATTTCGTTTTCTTTTATTTTCTATTAATAGTCCTCTGGAATGGCAAAGTCCACTAGATAACAAATTCTTTTCTCCTTACTAATCGACAACTGTGTCTGGTTACATGTTTATGATTGGAGCATTCGTTTATATCTCAAAATTTCAGAGAATTTTACGAGTCTCTTTTCTGGTTTGTGCATAGAACATTTGTTTGTTTGTTTCGTTGTTTAATGGAATATCAACCTTCTTGGGTTATTTAATGCTGACTCTATTCTTCTAGAAGAACAGCAGTGGTACTATTTAACCGATAGCTTGGAGGATAAGGGGGTTCATACCTTTCCCAAGGGTATTTGTCGGAAAGTGAACGTAATAGCGCAATTGGAGTTCGAACTCGCTTACTACGATTCTGCAGTCCAGTGCTTTTACCCTTACTCCACGAGAACCCCACCCCATATAACATTTGTTTGAGTGATAGAATTTTAATCACTTGCAAAATTTCCAGTTGATCATCTTTTTACCCAGTCATGCTTACTCTTGTATTCCTTTCATATGAGTTTAATACGTGTTTAACCCTTTAATTTCTGTCACCACACAATCTATGCTTGCTTTTTGTTGCGTATTATCAATTTCTGCTTTGATATAATTGGTCGTTATGGCATTATTTTGTGCTGCAATTATTATTATTACTTACTCCTTTAGAGTTTTTCACATCAGTGTTAGTGTAATATAATGGCCGAGGGATTTCTTTTTGTGCCTTTGGGTTTAGTTTGGCTGAGAACCTTTCGGCACAGTGCATGGGTTACTTAGGTGCAACATCAACGCAGGTGTTCACACGTGCACGCGGGGCGGACGTGTCACTCAGAGATGTCACAATAGCCGAGATGGAAAACGGAGCTACGGAGTGCAGGTGACGCGGAGGATTTTGGGGATTTCGAAAAAGTCAGAGAGTTGAATTGAGTTCTGCCTCGGGAGAAGACGGTTGGCTTTCACTTGCTTGAGGCCTTGTGGCAGGTGCTGCACGATATGGTGGAGGGGAGATGAAAAAGCGATAATAGAAAGAGTGCGTATCTCTCTCCTTATCTCGAAGAACCTTTAAACTCAAAGGTAATAAAAAGTTTCGTACCTGAACTGAGAAGTCGTAAGTGTTTTTCGTGTTTCGAGATTGCTATGTTCTATGTATATATGTATATGAACATTTTAGGTACGTTTCGCATATCCGTATCATGGGTATGGTACATTAGCTGATGGTTTTTCACTGGAGTTTGAGTGACAGCATGTCTCCTCAAGTCTCCAGAACTCTTCTCAGGATTCTGGCCGTTCTTAGCAATGATGTCGTTTGGATAGTTTCTACCCATCCGCCAACTTCCAAGTCCTCCAGGCCTTTTAATAATCCTTTAGTTATTGTGCCTAAAGCACCAATCACAATTGGCACAATCGTTACTTTCATGTTCCACAGCTTTTTCAATTCTCTAGCAAGGTCGAGGTACTTATTCTTCTTTTCACTTTCCTTCAGATTTATTCTGTGGTCCGCCAGGACAGCAAAGTCGACGATTTTGCAAATTCTCTTTTTTGTCGGGATTAGTTGTATATTAAAGTCCCATAGGAGTTTATGCAAGTCATTTTCTCAGACAGATGGTGGGTTGTGCATATACCATTTGTTTGTATGATCGAATTGAAATTTCCTGCACATTTCCCAGTGGATCACCTTGCCGACCCAGTCGTGTCTCGCCTTATACTCCTGCGCTAATTTGCTGCTTTCGCTTATTATGTGATTGATCGTTTCGTCTACATTTACTGTTTTGTTGCGTCTTATCTATTCTGGCTTTGACATGATTGGTTCTTATGGCGTTGTCCTGTGCTGCTATTTGGAGGGATTCCGTTTCTTTCTTAAGGTTACCTTTTCTTAGCCAGGTCCAGGTTTTCTGGTGTGAGATGTTGTTTATTAGACGTTTAAAGCAGCCATAGAGTTGTTTTCCCACCCATTTTTGTTTCCTAGTTGTCATTCTTTCGTCTATCGTGTTGTCCGTATCGTTTCTGGTGGTTGTAATTAGTCCTCGTTCGTGTTTTTCTATGTAGTCATCGAGCCGTTGTATCGAAGCGTCAACAGTGTCTTCGATGCTGGCAAGTCCTCTTCCTCCCTCTTTTCTAAATACATATAGTCTGTCAACGTCGTCTCGGGAGTATAATGCCTTATGCACGGTCATTAGTTTTCTTGTTCTTTGGTCCATTTGTTTAAATTCCTCTCTGGTCCACTTAAGAAAGGGTCCCGAATATCTGACTAGGGGCACAGCCCAAGTATTTATTCCTTTGATGAGGTTTCTGCTGGAAAGTTTTGTCTCGAGTAGTTTTCTCTTTCTCTTGAGATATTCTTTTCGGATCGTGTCTTTCATTTGCACTTGTTTGATGGTATCAGCCTCCAAGATACCCAAGTATTTGTAGGTTTCATTTTCTTCGAGCGTTCTAATTTTGTTGTGATTTGGTAGTTCCATTCCGTCAGTCATATGTCGTTTGCAACTTTTCATGACGAGCATGGCACATTTTTCTATGCCAAATTCCATTCCTATGTCCTGACTGTATATTCTAACGGCGTGTATGAGAGTTTCCAGTTCTTTTTTCATTTTTTGCAAATAATTTAATGTCATCCATGTACATTAAGTGGTTGATTTTCTCTTGCAATCTGCTGAGTTTGTATCTGGCTGCGCATTTTCTGAGTATGTGGTTCAGTGGCATCATGGCTATTATGAATAGTAAGGGTGATTGTGCATCTCCTTGGAAAATCCCTCTTTGGAACTTTGTTTCAGCTATGCTTCTTCCTCCTGTTGTCAGCTCCACTCTCCAGGTTTTCATGGTCTATTCGATGAAGTTTATGATTTCATGTGATATTTTGTACATTTTGAGACAGTGTAGTATCCAGCTTTGTGGGACCATATCATATGCCTTTTTGTAGTCAATTCAGGCCATTGCTAGATTTTTCCGTCTTGTCTTGCTCTCATTTAGGATGTGTTGATCGATGTAAAGTAATTCTGCAGTGCCTCTGGATCCTTCGCGGTATCCTTTCTGTTCGTCTGGGAACAATCCGCGGCTTGTTAGCAAATAGTAGATCTTTTCCCTTATTTGTTGTGTTAGTATTTTCCACATCATCGGTATGCAGGTTATGGGTCTGTAATTGTTTGGAGCAGTTCCTTTGCTAGGGTCCTTTTGGATTAATGTAGTCTTTCCTTTGGTCATCCATTCAGGTACTTGCGCGTCTTGTAAGCATCTGTTCATTTCTAGTGTAAATCTGCCGTAAATGGAGGTGAATTTCTTGAACCAGAAGCCATGTATTCCATCATGGCCTGGCGCTTTCCAGTTTGATATTCTTTTTAGTGTTGTTTTGAGTAGGTCGATAAGTATTTCCATTTTGGGGCTTTCTTCAAGTTCCTCTAGTTCTCTTGTAATATTGTTTATCCATTCAGCATTTTTGTTATGTTTCTTTGGTTACCATATTTTAGTCCAAAATCGTTCGGTTTCTTTTATATCCGTTTGTTGGTATGTTTTCGTGTCACTTCCTTCCAATTGTTGATAGAATTTTCTCACTCCCTCCCAATTGTTGATATTATTGTTATTATTATTATTTACCCATTAGAGATTTTCACATCAGCGTTAGCCGATGATTTTTCATTGGAGTCTGAGTGACAGCAAGTCTCCTCAAGTCTCCAGAACTCTTCTCAGTATTCTGACCGTTGTCAATGATGTAGTAGTTTAGATGGTTTCCACCTGTCCGCCAACTTCCAAGTCCTCCAGTCTCTTTAGTAATCTTTTAGTTACTGTTCCAAACGCACCAATTACAATTGGTATAATTGTCACCTGCATGTTCCACATTTTTTTCAATTCCCAAGCAAGGTGGAGGTGCATTATTATTATCATTATTATTATTATTATTGTATCTTTGCGAGTTTTTCACTTGAGTCTCTGTGACAGCAAGTCTCGTCCGGTTTCCAGGACTCTTCTAAGTATCCTTGTCGTTTCAGTTAATGTGTTGGCAGTCTCTGTTCATTCTCAACCTTCTTGTCTTCCATTCCCTTTTCTCTTTTTGGTTTGTAGTAACTTGATAGTTAGTGCGCTGACATGTTGTGCGTTGCTTCACTTTCCGTGTGACTTGGAAGCCACACAGATGTAGAAGCCGCTCAGTGCAACGTTGTCTAATTCGGGAATTTATGTTTTAAGAGTTCGAATCGAGCCACAGTGCCGTGGAAGTGACAAAAACAAAACAAAACAAAAAAATTGTTGTGCAAAAGGCGAAAGTGCATTTGATCACAGCACAGTAACCGGTTGGTTGAAGAAATTTCGCTCGGGTTGCAAGAACCTCGACGATCAGGCAAGGTCAGGTAGGTCTAAAAGCGTGGATCCCGAGGCTGTGCTCCAAACCATAGAAGCAAATCCGGTTAGTAGCACTCGGAGAGTATCAGGCGAGCTCAGTATCTCACAGTCCAGTATGGTTGGTCATCTTCAAGACCTCTGCAAAAGGATCCAGGGCTGCCAAATTGTGGCTCAATTACTTCTAAAATATTGCAAAACATCTGACTCATCCTTGTAATAATAATAATAATAATAACAGTATTGTGTGAGCACAAAAAAAAATAACAGAATCAATTGATTACTTAGTGTTTGATTGCCCAATCCTAACACCGACAGAATGTAATGAAAGGCATCAAAAAACGGAGATTATGTTCATTGAAAAATATGAAGATACAATTGTATTGTGAAAAAATGGTATCATATTTACCCAACCCCTTCGCTCGGGCAGGATATGACACAAGGTCAATTTTTTAAGCGGAGTTTAACAGGTTTGAATTCAGAGATTTCCTTCTCCTAGACTAGTTGCTTCACCAAGGCTGAAGAACCTAATCTGCCCTACTATTTACCCATAGCTGGAGGGAGAATAATTGGATTCATACCTTTCCCAAGGGTATTAGTGCTATGTGAAGTGCAATCAGTCCAGGATATGAACTCGTGTCGCCGTGTCCAATTCCTACGACGATAACCATTACACCACGGGCACCTGTAAAAAAATGGTATAAACACTGACTAGAACAATAAAGGAGGTTAAAGCTTCAAGATTCTGAGACTTTGCTATCCAAACAGATAGAAGAATAAAACCAGACTTTGTAGTTAAGGGCTAAAAAAAGAAAAAAAACAAAAAAACAAAAAAAACATTCTTACTGATTGCTGCCAACTGATAACAAAATATCTGTCAAAGAATATTATAAAAGAAGTAGATGAAAAGGCCTGGAAATAGAAATTGACAAACCGTGGCACCTTAAAAACTACTACCGTCCCAGAAATACTGTGAGCCCTGGGTATGATCAAGAAAGGGACTGATTAAGAAGATAGCTGGCTGTCCTAGACTATATATGAAATACAAATAATTGCACTTTGCGGAACTGCTCCTCTTCTCAGGAGAATACAATCAATGTGACTGAAAAATAGCTCCCAAAAGAGGCTTAAAAAAGAACAACAACAAAAACAAACAAACAAAAAAAATACATAGACTGCATATAATTACTACCTTCCCCTCATGCTAGGTCTTGGATAAAGACTCCGTGACAATCAACGTGACTGAAATATAACACCCCAAAGAACCCGCAAAAAAATACATAGACTGCAAATAATCACTACTTTCCCCTCACGCTAGGTCTTGGATAAAGACTCTGTGACAATCAACGTGACTGAAATATAACACCCAAAAGAAGCCGCAAAAAATATATATATATATAGACGGCATATAATCACCCCTTTCCCCTCATGCTAGGTCTTGGGTAAAGACTGAAGGATTTCAAGAAACTAAAAGTAAAGCAAATAATAATAATAATAATAATAATAATAGAACCACCAAAGATCTACCAAACCAAGAAAAGATCAGAACGCTCGGAGAAAAGGAAACTTACAAATACTTGCGAATATTGGAAGCAGACACCATCAAACAAATGGAGATGAAAGAAAAAATTAAAAAAGGGTATCTCAGGAGAAAGAGGAAATTACACTAAACCAAACTATTTTGCCAAAATCTCACCAGAGGGATGAACACCTGGGCTGTCCCCCTTGTCAGATACTAGGTCCATTTTTGATGTGGACGAGGGAGGAACTTCAACAAATGGAGCAAAGAACAAAAAAAAAAAAAACTTATGACGATACATAAGGCCATACATCCCAAAGGTGACGTAGACTGACAGTTTGTGTCAAGGAAAGGAGAAGGGATAGAAATCGTCAGCATTGAAGATAACGTCGATGCACCGATACAAAGACTCGAAGATTACATTAAAAAATGCAGAAGAAGACTGATTCCAGCGACCAGAACTAATACATACAACACAAGTATCAACAAAATAAGAACAATCAAAAAACGGACAGAGGGAAGAAAAACAACTGTACGAACATTTCAAGCGACAAACAAGCGAAATCTCACATGAGAAAACTTGGACATGATAGAGAAAGGGAAGCCTTAAGAGAGAAACTGAATCTCTTCTGATCGCAGCACAACAACAACACCATAACTTTGTCAATGCAAAAATAGACAATACAATAAAATAGCAGATGTAAGTTATGTGGTGATGGAGATGAAATGATCAATCACATAATAACTGAATGTAGTAAGCTAGCGCAAAAAATATACGTATAGACACGACTGGGTGGAGAAGGTGATCCACTGGAAATTGTGCAAGAAGTTTAAAATTGATCGTATGAACAAATGAAATACGCACAACCCAGAATCCGCCCGGAAAATGAAACGCACAAACTTCTTTGAAATACAAACGGATCACCTAATGTAGACCAGACCACCAGACCTAGTGATAAAGTCAAAAAAAAAAAAAAAAAAAAGAAAGAAAAAAAGAAAAAAAAACAGAGAATCTGCCAGCTGACCTAAGGGTAAAACTGAAAGAAGACGAAAAGAAAGATGAGTACCTGGACCTGGCAAAAGAATTGAAAAAAAAAACAAGCAAAAAAAAAAAAAAACTATGGATAATGAAGGTGACGGTATTACCAATTGGAATGGGCCGCTTGGTACAGTCACCAAAAAAATTGATAAAAAGGACTTGAGGAGATGGAAACAAGAGGACGAGTGCCGACCATTCAAACAATACTATTATTAAGATCAGCCTGAATACTAAGAAGTATCCTGGTGGCTTGCTGTCACTCAAACCCCAGTGAAAAACCGTCCGTTGATGCTGGTGTGAAAAACTCTCAAATGAGTAAAATAATGATAATGATAGTTATAATAATACCGTACAAACAAATGGTATATACACAACCCAGCACCTGTCCTAGAAAATGACTCGCATAAACTCCTATGGGACTTTAATATACAAACGGATCAACTAATCCCAGCCAGAAGACCAGACCTCATAATAATCAACAACAAAAAAAAAAAAAAAGAGAATTTGTAAAATTGTCGACTTTGCTGTCCCGGCGGACCACAGAATAAATCTGAAGGAAAGTGAAAAGAAAGATAAGTACCTCGACCTTGCTAGAGAATTAAAAAAAACTGTGGAATATGAAAGTAACGATTGTGCCAATTGTGATTGGTGCGTTAGGCGCAGTAACTAAAGGATTATTAAAAGGCCTGGAGGACTTGGAAGTTGGCGGACGGGTAGAGACTATCCAATCGACAGCATTGCTAAGAACGGCCAGAATCCTGAGAAGAGTCATGGACACTTGAGGAGACTTGCTGTCACTCAAACTCCAGTGAAAAACCATCAGCTAACATTGATGTGAAAAACTCTAAAGGAGTAAATAATAATAATAATAATAATAATAATAATAATAATAATAATAATAATAAAGACGTTATAATGATGTTAACAGCAGCAGTAATAGAAACAAGATTTGGCATCTGAGTTGGAATTCATCTCCCTCTAATTCTAATTAAGATGACAGGTGTGGCTCGAAATATTTATTCTCTGTAGATCAACAAAGGCAAAAATATTCTTACGACATCAGAGGAAAAAGCAAAGATTTTGTTCTTTTGGAGTTGAGTCATTTCAAAACAATATTCGAATCATGAAAGGAATATCTGCATTTTCAGCCAGGCGTTCCTCACCTTTTATCAATAACAAAGTAAGCGTTCCATAGCTTTTTTTTTTTTTGACTGAGGAGGGATCTATTATATACCCGAGGGCAATTCAATAAATAAGGGGAGATTTTTTTTGACTGAGGAAGGATCTATTATGTGTCCGATTGCCATTCAATAAATAAAGGCAATGATTTTAATTGGGGAGGGATTTATTATAAATACAGAGGGGAGTTTTTTTGATAGAGGAGGGATCTATTATATGTACAAAGGGGAGATTTTTTTTGACTGAGGAGGGACCTTATTATATATGATAGTCATTTTATAAATAAGAGGACTGTTTTTGTCTGAGCAGTTGACCTCTTATATATATGAGGATCTTTTGATAAATGAAGGCAATGTTTTTGACAGAGGCTGGACTTATTATATATATGAGGGTTATTCAATAAATAAAAGTAATATTTTTTTGACTGAAGAAGGATCTATTTTACCCGAGCGCCATTCAATAAATCAGGGCAATGTTTTTGACCGAGGAAGGATCTATTAAATATATGAGGGTCATTCAATAAATAGGGGAATTTTTGTGGTTGTGTAGGGACCGATTATATATACGAAGGTCATTCAATAAATTAGGGCAATGTTTTTGATTAAGGAGGGACCTATTGCATGTACGAGGGTTATTCGATAAATGAGGAAATTTTTGGACAGTGGAGGGGCCTATTGTATACGAAGGTCATTCAATAAATAAGGGATTTATTATCCCTTTTTTTCAGAATTTTTTTCTTTTTGTGTAAAAGCTTCATTGTCTGGAATTGGTTTATAGCTGATTCTAATCTCGTAATATAATTGTTTTAAGGCTAATCAAAATGGTAGCAAATCAAATAGAGTGCTCCAGACTTGAATAGAGGTCCCTAATTAAATCTTTGTTGGCTGAGATGTACAAACCATGTGAAATTTACTGAAGAATGTGTGATGTGTACCGAAAAGAATTTTTTTTAGTCAATAAGTTTTACAAATGGGCAAGACATCACTTTGCAACTAGAAGACTGAGTCGAAAAGTCATCGCTTTGCCACTTGGAGAGTCAGTCGAAAAGACTGTTCATCAAGTAGAAATACACCGAGTCTCTGGGGAAGAAAAAAGTTCCAGGAGAGGCGGTCACAAAAAAAAATCATGTTGACACACTTCTGTGACATGAGTAAAGAAAAAGGTTAGCGACTGTAGTCGAGGGCGACCCGAAGGTTCCATTTTCAATTGCTACTACATCAAGGTATAGGGAAAGGCGCTACTTCTTTCTCTGGATTGCTCCACTTTACCCTTGATACGCACCTTATAATGCTGAGTATTAAGCAAGGAGGTATCAAGTACCATTTTTAAGTCTTTGGTATGGCTCAACTTTGGATTGAACCTCGGTCCCCCAGACCATCAGCGAACACTCTACCCACTAGACAATGAGTCAGTTTCCGTGACATAGGACCCATAATTATTGATTTACTTGATAAAAGTGCAACTGCAAAAAGTGCAAATGTAAAATGTGCAATTGTCAAAAATACCATTTTTAAATGTATAAATGTTAAAAGTGCAATTGTAGAATGTACAATTGTAAAAAGTGCAATTGTCAAAAATGCCATTTTAAAATGAGCAAATGTTAAAAGTGCAATTGTAGAATGTGCAATTGTAAAAAGTGCAATTGTCAAAAATACCATTTTAAAATGGGCAAATGTTAAAAGTGCAATTGTAGAATGTGCAATTGTAAAAAGTGCAATTGTCAAAAATACCATTTTAAAATGTGCAATTGTAAAAAGTGCAATTGTAAAAAGTTCAAATGTAAAATGTTCAAATATCAAAATTGCGATCGTAAAATGTGTTTCTCATTGGTGTTCCTTAGGAAAAATTTACCTTTGTTGAATGATCCTTGTATAAATCATAGTTTAAAAAAATGATACATTAATTTAGATAATTTAATGTAATTTAAGTTAATATCTTATAAAGCCAGAAAGTTTAGTTATTAAATAAAATAGTTCTTCGTTTTATTTTTGTTTTATCTTTGTTTTTGTTTATTTACTGTTGCATTAAAAAAAAACAGTGAATCTCTTCTATTTGTGCTAATTCTAAAATTTTTGCTAATGGTAGTAGTTCCTCATATCAACTTGAGAGTTTTAGACCTCCCCACCCCCCAAAAACCAACCAACCAACCAACCAAAAAAACTGAAGAGAATTATTCTGAATAATTAGTAATTGTGATAGTTGTTTGTTTATCATGTCATGTTATTCCAAAGTGACTGCTGACTTAAAAAAAATATATATAAACCACAACCCTTAAAAATTCGGTGTTTCATGATCTTGTTGATTGACTAATTTAAATTGCAAACCTCCACTAGATATCACAACGCTTTTTCGTATAAAGAAGTCTAAAAATATGTTGCATTGTGGGGTCTCGCCGGAAGTTGCCGGAAGCAAAGTCAAGATAAAGAGAGGACGACAAATTTATAGAAAAGGAAAAAGTTAGGCACGTGGTCGCAGAAAAAATACAACTGCCTTTATTACCGGTTTCAAAAACAGAGGGACATGAAGTGGTATTTTTGGGGCCGATAAAGGAAAGATCCAATTGTTTCATAAATGTTAATCCCCCCACCCCACCCGACCCCCAAAGAAGGAGAAGGTAGAAAAGCTGTCACCAAGTTCACCGAGGAGCAGAAGGCTGTTATCAGATTCCTCAGGAGTGGGAAGGTTCACTCGAGGTTGGAAGGCTGTCACCAGAATCCCCAAAGGTGGGAAGGTTGTTACAAGGTTCACCGGGGATTGGAAGGCTGTCATCAGATTCCCTGAGGAAGGAAGGTTGTCACCAGATTCCCTACGAGTGGGAAGGTTGTCAAAAGATTCACTGAGTATAAGAAGGCTGTCGCCAGATTCCCCAGGGGTAGAAAAGCTGCTGACTACATTACAAAGTCTGGAAACGGAAGAAGTTTTAATATTTTAAAAAGTAATTTATGTTGATTAAATTTTGACTAGATTATTAACTAAAATTTTAGAATTTACATTTTATTGTAAATAAATTAAAACAATTACTGAGTGTGGTTTTATTAATCGATAATAAATTGAGCCTTTAAACTTGAAAAGGCTTCCATCGTTGCTTTTGATTTTTGGACGCAATTCCCCGATATTATTTGGTTCAGCGATCATAACAGATACTAATAAAAACATTTTATATAGCAATCATTCAGTAATAAAATTTGACTTGTATATATTAATTGAATCTAAACTTAGTTGTTAACGAAAAATCTAAACTTTAATTTTTTTTGTAAATGAATATTTACGGAGTTATAAATCTAATAACTAAGATTATGTGTCTCTTTGTATCTAAAAATACGTCACAATTCCCTTAGTTATTTATATCACATTCTCCATGATCTTATTTTTATTAAAATCTAAATTATAAGGGAAATTGTTTCGTATTATTAATGCTGTTGACCTTATATACGTACTTATGATAAAATGTAATTGTATTTATATATACAATAAAATGTTGGTTTACAGTATAGAAAGAAAAATTTAACAATAAAAGCCGAGAGTGATGGAAAGAGCTAGGTGTCCTATATATCACTAAGAAATAAAGGTTTACATCGTATATGGTGAGGATAATTTGCATAGTGGTTTTAATGACACCAGGTTTAATAATTACTTGATGTTAGTTATATTGTTTTATTTTCAAACATATTAAAAAGCAATCCTTTGAATAGATTTATATAGAAATCAACCCAAATAAAATGAAAGTAAGTGAATCTTTTTATATACGTTCATATTTAGTCTCGTTAGTATTTCTAATTCAATATATTTTATTACATTAATATTTGTGCCCGACAAAGAGTGCATATTTTTGCTTGTCAACAATAAAAAAGTAAAGTTGTCTCCCTTTAGTCGAGGGCGACCCGAAGGTTCCATTTTCAATAGCTACTACATCGAGGTGTAGGGGAGAGCGCTACTCCTTTCCCTGGATTGCTTCACTTTACCCTTGATACGTACCTTATATTGCTGAGTGTTAAACAAGGAGGTATCAAGTACCATTTTTAAAGTCTTTGGTATGACGCGACCTAGGATTGAACCAAGGTCTCCCGGACCATTGACGAACACTCTACCCACAGGGGCAATGAATCGGTTTGTCAACAATAATATACTTATATTAATCAGCAATAAATTTAGCCTTTAAACAGGAAATGGTTTTCACTATTACCTTTGACCTCAGGACTCATAAACCCGAAATTTCAAGCCGAACGGCTGATGTGTTCGCATTAGCACTTTCTTTCTTTCTTTCTTTCTTTCTTTCATAAAGAGTGTTATCTTTCTTTCCTTTCTTTCTTTCTTTTCTTTCCTCACAATGAAAATGGAATAGTCTCTTCATTATTCATCTGAGGGGATAACAAAGAATAATATTCGATTACGGTCGTTATTTTACTATACACCGTAAGTCCAATATTTTTCACGGGCCGCTATTTTACAATGCACTTTAAGCCAAATATAGAACACTATAAGCCCGATATTTTAGACTGAGAGCTATTTACTATACACTATAAGCCCAATATTTCAGATTGATCGCTATTCTACTATACGCCGTAAGTATGACAATTCAGATATGACTTTTAAAAGGTTTAACATAACGACCGCCTTTCTTTTTAATGGAACGATGGGATAGTTTTAAACAAAGATGTGTGCACCCTGAAAGAAAGTTTGAAGGTGTTTTCAAATCGATTGTTTTTAGGAGTCTTGTGTACATCTCAAAATTGGAATTCCTTTCTTTCTTTTAACAAACATGTCGCAAATTATCTGATCTCGCAGACCGTTTATCAAAAACACATGTGAACCAGTAATAAAAAATTATAATGAGTAAATTAGATTAAAAAACAATGATATAAATAGTAGCAGAAGTTATGAAAATTCTATTTTTTTAATAAAGGAAGTCGGTTATTGTAAACAATCTGATTGAAGGGAAATAATATCAGGAGAAAAAACTTTGCTCCATCAATTAATTACTTGTTTCGGGTCTTTTTTTTTTTTTTTTTTGTTGAATGGTATATCAACCATTTACTACACCGTTTAGGAGTACCAACAAAAATAGTCTTCATTTTTTTCTTTTGTTCAATTCTCTCTCTCTCTCTCCCTCCCTCTCTCTCTCTCTCTTACTCTCTCTCCCCCTCTCTCTCTATCTATCTATCTTTTTCCTTTCGTTCCACTAAAGCAGACGATAAGTGGCTGATGCATCAACCTTCTTTCTTTCTTTCTTTCTTTCTTTCTTTCTTTCTTTCTTTCCTCGCCTTTAATTCCTTCCTTCTTTTACCCTGAAGCAGACATCAAGCGCCTGATATTTTAAACTTTCTTTCTTTCTTTTTTTCTTTCTTTCTTTCTTTGTCCTCTCTCTAATCACGATTGATTTCCTAATAAGACTTGTAAACACTCCCTCTTATTGTCAACCACTTTGATAATATTTTCCCTTATTTATTGAATGATCCTCATATATACTAGATGAACCTATCAAATATGGCCTTTCATTTTTAGCCGTGAAACTAGCAGTTTTATATATTTGTTATGACATTTCCCTCTGTATCAGTTTTATTCCTTCCTCCTATTCTATTTTGTCAAATATTTTGTCGCGTGTGTGCACACACACACACTCACACACATAGAGAGACCTATATAGTGTAGCGTGTCAGTACTGCTGTATAGTTGCACCACATGGATTTAACCAAATACCCATAGAAAAAGCTAGATGGAAATACACAAAGATGTTGCGTGTTGTTTTCCACAAATCCTGGAAGCAGAACTATACAAAACTTACTTCTCATCTTACAAAACAACCAAGTAAGACGGAGATAAGTTAGCCACGGCTAAAAAAGCACGGACGAAATCATAAGCGGCGTTCTCCAATGGACTCCTACACATGGACACACCAGTATTGCTCAACCAGTAAAAACTTACATTCATCATCTCCATGCTGACACTGGATTCCGTCTAGATGACTAGCCAAGCGTGATAGTCGATTGGGTCTGATGACAAGAGATAGATAGATAGATAGATAGATAGATAGAGAGAGAGAGAGAGAGAGAGAGAGAGAGAGAGAGAGATTGGTTTTAATAGCGCCGATGTAAATTCAACGGTGCTTGTTGACTGTCAGTTTCTCAGCTATGTAATCATCAGCCGAAGACACTTCCATTAAGTGAATATCCCTTTATATATTATTGTGTCGAGAATAATGGGGAGAGTAATCAAGTTGGTTAGGAATCACAACAATTCTTTAGATTATTGTAATTTTTGTTTTGAAGAAAAAATAGCCAAAATCATATTCCCAGAACAAACAACCTTCTTAATCAACAATCAGAACTTAGATCTAGATGTAGGCATAAAAACAAATTTCTACTAAACCATCTAAAAATGAATGGTTCCACAGACTAATCAAACTAAATGACAAAAAAGGAAAAAATAAAAAAATGAATTCATAATAACAATAAAAACAACAGCAACAACAACAACAATAATAATAATAATCTACACAGCATTGAGGAAAGCGTAGATGAATTAACTCATCTCGAGAAATTCTCTAAAAAGAGCAAAAAAGTGGCAAAAAATACTAATTGAGGCAGCGAGTTGCAAGAAGTGCAAGAGAAAGAACAAAGAGAAAAATAACAAAAACTAGAAAACAGAAATGGGAAGAAAAAACAACTGTATAGATGTTTCAAGCAACAAACTACCGAGATTGTACACAAGAGGACATGGATATTGCTAAGAAGAGGAAACCTTAAAAAAGAAACTGAATCTCGTTTAATAGCAACACTAAATAATGACGTAATGACCAATTATATTCAAGCAAAACATGATAATACGCACCTGAATAGCAAGTGTAGGTTGTGCAAAAACAGAAATGAAACAATTAATCATATAAGCAGTGAATACAGCAAACTAGCACAAAAGGAGTACAAGACTAGACATGATTTAGTGGGAAAGGTACTATTTACCAACCCCTCCGCTCGGGCAGGATATGACACAAGGTCAATTTTTAAGCGGAGTTTAACAGGTTTGAATTCAGAGTTTTCCTTCTCCTAGACTAGTTGCCTCAACAAGGCTGAAGAACCTAGTCCGTCCTACTATTTACCCATAGCTGGAGGGAGAATAAGGGGGTTCATACCTTTCCCAAGGGTATTTGCCCGAAAGTGAACATAATAGCGCGACTGGAGTACGAACTCGCGTACTACGATTCCGCAGTTCATCGCTTTTACCATTACACCACGAGGATTTAGTGGGAAAGGTGATCCATTGTGAATTGTGCAAGAGATTAAAATTTGACCATACAACTAAATGGTATTTGCACAAAACAGAATCCGTCCTTGAAAATGAGATGGACAAAATTCTCTAAGATTCTGAAATACAAACGGGCTACATAATCACAATCAGAAAAGCAGACTTAATTTTAATTAAAAAAAAAGAACTTGTAATTTAGTGGATTCCGCAGTTCTTGCGGACTACTGAGTAAAAAAAAATTGTAAAAAGCGAAAAGATATTTGGATTTTTACTAAAAAAAACAAAAAAACAAAAAAGACTGTGGAACATAAAGATAACGGTCTTACCAAATGTAGTTGGTGTACTTGGAACGGTTCACACAGGCTTGGAAAAAAGAGTTGAAGATTTTGGAAATTCGTGGAAGAATCAACTGGGTTCTATGTTAATCAGTCGGGTAATTCTACAGAGTGCAGATTTTGTTGTCGAAGCTTTAGTGTTTGGAGTGACTTCTTTTCTTAATCTCTTGTCTTCAAATTTTCTCCCTGTTATAACTCTTAAAGAGGTATTTTGATAGAGAATTCTCCGGGGAACCAACATTTCCGATTGGCTAACCAATTAAAGATCATTTCACATTTTTCTACTAGTTTATGATTGGACAGGCAATCAAAAGTTGTGATCTACGGCTGTCAGAAAAATAACCCCTTTAGGTATCAGATTTTGATTAGTCATCAAATCAATCCACAAAGTGGTGGCTTGGCGAATCAAGGGTCCTAGCCTACTCTTTGCAGGGGAAGAGCATCCTTTTTCATATTAACCAATAATAATAATAATAATAATAAAAACAGAATCAAATATCTGATTAATTTATCGGAAGCCCAGATTTGACCTTTTATTTTCAACTGGTGGACAAAGAATAATTTGAGATGTTGTGAGCTTAAATAGATGAAGGCATCTACACAACCCAAAATAACATTCTTGTCAACAGCTTTTACTTTGGTCATTTTGAAAACTTGCAGGAGTTCAGAGTGCAAGTTTTCAAGAACCTTTTAAACTGACTTTTGAATTTTTTCATGTGTATTCAGTAAGTGAATGAGTTTGTACTTTTATATTTGTATATTAGAAAATTACATTTTCCTGACTTTTAAAGCAAGGTAATATTATTTTAATAAGTTTTTAATACCAATGAATCCCTCATATTGTCGTATCGACACCATCCTAATTACAGAATCGTTAAGATTGGCTGGAAGATTCAGGAGAGTCCAAGAGACCTAAGTAGACTTGCTATGACTCACACTAGAGGATAAGACCGACATCTAATAGTGTGTAAAATACTTTCAAGGTGTATCAAAGTAAGAATAGATAAGACACAACAAAACAACAGATGTAGATTTTGAGATGATAGAGATGAAACAATCAATTACATGATAAGTGAATTCAGTAAATTAACATAGAAAGAGTATAACAATAGACACGACTGGATGGGCAAGGTGAGTCACTGGGAATTGTGCAAGAAGTTTGACCATTCGAACAAATGGTATATGCATAACCTAAAATCTGTCCTGGAGAATGAGAAACACTAACTCCTCTGGGATTTTAACATATAAAATAAATCACCTAATCCTGGTCAGATGACCATTCCTAATAATAATAATAATAATAAACAAAAAAAGAGAATTTGCAAAATTGTCGACTTTGTTGTCCCAGCTGACCACAGAATAAAACTGAAAGAATGTGAAAAGAAGGATAAGTACCTCGACCTTGCTAGAGAATTGAAAAAGCTGTAGAACATGAAAGTGACGATTGTACCAATTGTGATTGGTGCTTTTGGCACAATAACTAAAGGCTTATTAAAAGGCCTGGAGGCCTTGGAAGTTGGTGGACGGGTAGAGACTATCCAAATGACAGCATTACTGAGAACGGTCAGAATACTGAGAAGAGTCCTGTAGACTTGAGGAGACTTGTTGTCACTCAAAATCCAGTAAAAAAACATCGGCTAATGCTGATGTGAAAAATTCTAAAGGAGTAAATAATAATAATAATAAAAAGAATTTGAGGAATTGTCGATTTTGCTGTCCTGGCTGACCACAGAATGAAATTGAAAGAAGGCGAAAAGAAAGGTAAGTACCTAGACCTTGCTAGAGAACTGAAAAAACTGTGGAACATGAAAGTGACGTTGATACCGATTGTAATTGGTGCTCTTGGTATAGTAACCAAAGAATTGGCACAGGAAGACCTAAAAATAAAAGAATGAGTGGAAACCATCCAAACTATTGCATTATTGTAATCGGCCAGAATACTGAGAAGAGTCCTGAAGACATAAAGAGACTTGCTGCTACTTAAACTCGATTGAAAAACCATCAACTGACGCTAATGCGAAAAACTCTTAAAAGAGTAAAAAAATAAAGGAATAAATAAATAACGACACTTGAAAAGGAATAAATGATAAGTTATAAAATAAATAAATTAACAGGTTACAAAATTAACATGACGAAGAAAATAAACTAGATCACTCTTCCCATCATGCCCCACACAATACTATATTAAGAGATACCCACCACGTGGATATCTCTTGGTTTGATGATCGCATAGAGAAAAAAATGGCTGTCATCAAGTGCTATTGACTCTGTATCTACGCTATAAAAACCTCCATCAACATATCCTCTATCACCGATATTGAGCACTCTTTATTTTTAAGAACAGCAAACTACGTAAGCGTATTATTAATTATATATCATCATCATCATCATCATCAAGCAAGGATTTCTTAGACTCTTTCTCTCTATGCATTCCTATCGATCATTGCTTTTGAGAAGTCCTTGAGACGGCATCCAGTGTCCGTGGAGAGCTGATGAATATAAGTTTTTGCTGGTCAGCCAACACCGGAGTATAAGAATCCTTTGAAGAACGTCGCTCTCCAGCAATACTCATCATGTTTGGATTGGTTTAATGGCATATCAACCTTCGTAGATTATTTAATGCCAAAGACATCCTTGCCGAAGCACAGCAATGATACTAGGCAGATAGGTGGGTGGGGGTTTATACCGAAGGTATTAATCCGGAAGGGAACGTTACGGCGCGACTGGAATTTGAACTCGTTTACTTTGAATCCAAAATAGCTGCGAGGACTTCCCTACTGCTCAGTATGTCTAGTTTGTCTTATATGGATTATTTGTGAGATAGGAGGTAAGTGGCTGAACAACTACTGTTTTGTAGGCAGCTAGTTTTAAAATTTGTCGAAAACAGTACGGAGCAACGTTTTGTTGATCCTACTTTTTTCTTTAAGTGTTTCGTGAGATTCTAAGTGGTGCAACCATACAGTAATACTGACGTGACTACAGCTGGGAAGAATTATCGTTTTGTTTTATTAGAAAGATTAGATTTCCATATAGTTGTTAACATATTAATACCAGTACATACCTTACCAATGTGTATGCTGTCATCGCTATTAGTAGATGAGATATTGCTCCCGAAGTAAGTGAGCTGGTCTACTAATTTCAGAGGCTTGCTATTTAATGAAGAGATGGTACCAGTTTGATTAAAATACATGAACTCTGCTATATTATCTGAGTTCTTATAGAGACCAATGCCTCGTGCTACCTGCTCCAGGCTGTGCAGCAGATATTTGGCTTGGGTAGGGGTTGTTACAGTACGCACTTCATCATCTGAGTTGCCTGTCTCGTTCATAATTTCTACTGAACCGTTTGCTTCTTTACTTATATATATATACCCCCGCACGCACAATACTTATTTACAGGGATACAATTCAACCAAATGACTAATTAATAAGATCATCAAAAAATAAAATAAAATATGTATTCTGTGTTGATAAGGTCGTAAATCTCAGATCGAAATCGTCGAAATCGTCAATCAATTGAAAGGATCTAGAGTGTCAAGATTTTACCACTGCTGGATTAACTTCCAGAAACAAGTAATAAACAAATTCTTGTCGTAAATTTAAATCGTTTTGATATTTTATCGGGAGAAAAATAAATCTTCCAATTGTTATGAAGTACATAACAATTGTTGGTCATTTTCATTTAAAGTTTTGCTGTCTTATGTCTGAAATGATGGATATTGATTTGAGATAGTCACGAACAATTTGTCAGTTTACAAATTTTAGTCTCTCTATTATCTGTTAATATGACAGGCCTATCCTGCAAGCACACATACCGCACTGCATCGTGGTCTTGTCGGAAGCACTTATCTTATGAGTGAAAATGCTCGATATTGACGAGACATTCACGAACAATTTGTCAGTTTACAAGATTTAGTCTCTATATTGTCTTTCAATATGACAGACCTATTAACAATCACGGCTCACAGGATTTCTTTGTTGGTACAGGTTACCATATTTAAAAAAATAGTCGTTTCAACAAAAATCCTCATTATGTTTCGATACATTTATGAAGCCAGCAAAATTATTTTAATTTAAAATTTAAATTTTACACTAAACTACTTCATTTAGAAAACTTCAAAATGAACTCATATACAGAACTGAGGATTTAATAAAATTATCAACTGTCCAAACATAGAGAGTTGATGAATTAGAGTTAAAAAAGTAACTGTGTGCTAAATTTCTTCGTGCATTCACAACTATACATGTATAGGGGTTGGGTGTCCTCGTGGTGTAATGGTTAAAGCGATGGACTGCGGAATCGTAGTACGCGAGTTCGTACTCCAGTCGCGCTATTACGTTCACTTTCGGGCAAATACCCTTGGGAAAGGTATGAACCCCCTTATCCTCCCAGCTATGGGTTAAATAGTACCACTACTGCTCTTCTCGGAGAATGGCTTTGGCATTAAATAACCTAAAAAGAGTTGATATGCCATTAAACAAAGAAACCAACCACCCAACTATACATATTGTAAATAAGGTTAAAAGAATGAACTAAATTTAAAAAAAAAACGAGCCCAATTACATTAATCATTCGTTACAATTATAGATAAATATATGTGTTTACCCGACTCCTTCGCCTCGATACAATTTAGTGTTTTCCATCTCCCAGATTGGTTGCCCTAATATTTACCGATAGCTGGATAGAAAATTGTTAGATGTATACCATTCCCAAGAGTTTCAGCGCTATGTGAAATACAAACAGACTCGTTCAGGTTTTGAACTCGGGTCACAGTGTCCATTTCGTAGGAAGATGTCTATTATATATATATATATATATATATATATATATATAACTCAGAAAAATATCCAATTAGGAATACGAAATCTGCTACTTGAAATTTCATGTGATATACACAATCATCAGACGGAAATATAACAAAAGTTGCGAGTCAATCGTAATTATTTAGTGGTGTAAAGTTACATGTTAAGGTTGAAGCACACACACACACACAGACATATATATATATATATATATATATAAGGAAGTGTTTATTTGCCTGTCAGGAAAAATTGTTTTATTGTCTGAAAAAGTGTTGCTTTCTTGTTTTCTTACAAACGGGCAAAGATAATATTTCCTCCAAAACCTTCAAAGCTTTTAGGAATTTTTTTCCGAGATCCATAAAACAAACCATTAGAACAAGTTATTTTTATATTTTTGCAGTATTTATAAATGAAAGTGATAAATATCGTTAATGGAGCATATGTATAACTAAGTTAGTATAGCGTAGTCTACGCGGCGTTTGGTGACTGTTAGTTTCTTTCTTTTGCAATCATCAAATCAAGAGATATTAACATGGTATTGTGAGGAGCATGATGGGAGGAGTGATCCAGTTTGAGAAGCATTCTATTTATTACTTTTAGTTTATTTTCAAGTGTTTATTTATTTGTCTTGTCTTCTGAGCGGGATTCGGGGATTCGTTTATATTTTAAAATCCCAGAGAATTTTATGTATTGCATTTTCTGTTAATATTATCATTACTCTTTTGAGAAAATTTCACACCAGGGTTAGCTGATGGTTTTTTCCTGGAGTTTGAGTGACAACAAGTCTCTTCAAGTCTACAGGACTCATCTCAGTATTCCGGTTGATTTTACTAATACTGTAGTCTGGATGGTCTTCACTTGTCCTCTTATTTCCAAGTCTTCCATTCTCTTTACCAATCTTTTGGGGATTGTTCCAAGTGCACCAATTATTATTGGTATTACCATCATCTTCATGTTCCATATTTTTTTAGTTCTCTAGCAAGGTCTTGGTATTTATCTCTCTTTTACTCTGTGGTTTGCCGAGACGGCAAAGTTCACTATTTGGCAAGTTCTCCTTTTTTGTTGTCTATTATTAGGTCTGATCGTCAGGTTGATATTAGGTGATCCGTTTGTCTATCAAAATCCCAAAGAGTTTTATGCATCTCATCCTCCAAGACGGATTCTGGGTTGTGCATGTACCATTCGTACAGTCAAATGTCAATTTCTTGCACAATTCCAAGTGGATCACCTTTCCCACCCAGTTATTTTTCTTCCCATTTGTGATTAATCTTTCTTTACTCTTTTTTTTATGTTGTCTTCGAGTCGTCGTGTCGAGGCATCAACACTATGTTCAGTTCTGATGTGTCCTCTTCCTCCTTCTTTTCATGACACATATAGTCTGTCAATGTCATCTCTAGGATGTAAGGCATCATTAGTTTTCTTGCTTTCTGGACCCTTTGTTGAAGTTTTTTGCTCGTCTTCTATCCTAGTATATTACAAGGAAGACAGCTCAGGTGTTTATCCCTTTGATGAGGTTTCTGCTATATAGTTTGGTTTCGAACAGTTTTATCGTTCTCCTGAGATACTTTTTCTTTCATTTCCATTTGTTTGATGGTGTCCGCTTCCAATATTCCCGAGTGGTTGCAAGTTTCCTTTTTCGCCAAAGCTTTTGATTTTTTCCAGATTTGATGGTTCTGTTCTTTCTGTCATTTGTCTTTTACCGTTTCTCATTATTAGCATTACGCATTCTTTATACTGAATTCCGTCTCTATATCCTGAATGCATATTCTCACTGCCTGTATTAAGGCCCTGAATATGGCACAATGTGGCTAAGAAGAAGTAATGGGTCAATATAGCAGTCCTTCGTCTGTTTTTGTCTTACTGTCTCCCTCACACTTTCAGTTAACTTCTCACCCCTACGAAAGAAATAAAGTGAAACGTATATTTTTATAATCAAACGTTTTGGTCATTCACTTCTTTATTTATTATGTACATAACACATGAACAATTGGTGGTTAATCTTTTCCTTGCGAATTTAGTAAGTTTGTATTCGCCTGTGCATTTCCTAAGTATGTGATTAAGTGGCATCATAGCAATTACAAATTGTAATGGTGATAGTACATCTCGCAGGAATATACCTCCCTGGATTTTCATGTCAGCTAAACTTTTTTCTCCTACGGTCAATTCCACTCTTCAGCTTTTCATAGTTTGGAAAAGTACTCGCAAATTTCCTTTTCTTCGAGCGTTCTGATTTTTTTCTTGATTTGGTAGTTCAACTCCTTCTGTCATTTACCGTTTTCCGCTCCTCATTATCAGCATGGCACATTTTTAAGCCACTTTGGAATCATTTGTTTTAAGATGTTTTAGTAGAAATTTGTTTTCATGCCTACATTTTGATATAAGCTCTGATTGTTTATTAAAAGTTTTGTTTTGTTCTGAGGCTGATGGCTATTTTTTCTTCGAGACAAAGAATATTTTAAGGAATTTTTGCGATTTATCACCAACTTGATTACTCTCTCTCTTATTCAACCGCTCAATAATATATAAAGGGATACTCACTATATGGAAGTGTCTAGGGCCGATGATCACATAGTTGAGAAACTGATAGTCCACAAGCACCGTTGAATTTATGTCAACGCTATAGAAACATCTATCTATCTATCTATCAAATTCTGTTTCTCTCTCTCTCTCTCTCTCTCTCTCTCTCTCTCTCTCTCTCTGCCATCATATGACCCAATCGACCATCGCGCTTGGCAAGTCGTCTAGATGGCATCTAGTGTCGGCACAGAACTGGTGAATGTAAGGTTTTACTGAACAGGCAATACTAATATGTTAATTAGGAGTTCATGGGAGTTCCCTCTTATTTATTCAGCAGTACTGAGCATATTTTGTTCGTCTACTGGAGATAGGAGGTTAGTGGCTATACAGCTGCTCTTTTGTATGGTTCTGCTTCCTGGATTGGTGGAAAACCACACACAGTATTCCTAGCTTTTTCTCAAGGTGTTTGGTTAAGAACAAGTGGTGCAGTCATATAGTAGCACTGATACTTCTACACTGTCTATCTATTTCTGCTAGGAAGGTATTTTTGCCATAGTGTGAGTCTATTTCCACTCCATAAACTGAATTTTGGACCCAGGGTTGTTGTGGCAAACCGATGTTTAGTCTATTTGTAAACATTTTTAGACTAAAACATGCTTCTCCATACACCTCAGTAATTGTTCCCTAAATTTCACATGGTTTGGACTTTTTAACCACCAAATATATCATGACAGACCTCTGTTCAAGCGTGTACAAACAAACTCCAAACAATGCAAAGTTTAAGATTATTTATCTATTTTTTTTAATTTGGTAAATCCGACAAGATAAGAAAAAAATAAGGGAAAAAGTGGATGAATCAAAACACTGACGACTGATTCAAAAATCATATTTCCTTTTTAGATTCTCATGAAGTCTTTCTGAAATAAAGACGAAATATCACTTTTGAATTTGTTGCCAATGTTTTGGTTAATCCACTTTTATTTTTTCTCATATATATATATATATAAGGTATTTTTCAAAGCAGTAAATCCAGAGTAGGGAACAATTCTGTCAGGACAAATAAATTATTCAAATTTCGAATATTTAAATATCCCTGGTAAAGAGCTCAATGTAAATAAATTCACAGAGAAAATAATATCATTTAAAGAAAAATTATTTTGAAGCCTTTGATTCATATCAATGCTCTTAACGGGATGGAAATAAATTTATTATCCTAATGTGACCGAATATAGTTTTTTACTCGAAAGAATATTGTTTTTTCTTGAAATAATATATATATATATATATATATATATATATATATATATATATATACTTGGGTGTATAGATGCATGTCAGGAAGAATTGTTTTATCGTCTGAAAAAGTATTGCTTTCCTGTTTTCTTACAACCAGGCAAAGATAATATTTCTTCCAAAATCGAGAAAGTTTCTAGGAATTTTATTTTTCTTTCGTTTGAGATCCATAAAACAAAACGTCCGAACCTGTTATTTTTATAATCGTTTTAAATTTTGCATTTCTACATGAAAAGGAGCGGAAAATATAATCGTCCTCTGTCTAAAATACTAAATAGAGACGATCGGTCTGTTTGTTTAACGACATATCAACTTTTTATGGGTTATTCAAGGCTGAATTTTGATTAATTAGTAAAAGATTGGTTTGGTTTATTTGTTTAAAGGCATATCAACTCTTTATGGGTTATTTGAGGCTGGGTTTTGATTAATTTGTGAAAGATTGGCTTGGTTTATTTGTTAAAAGGCATATATACTCTTTATGGGTTATTTGAGGCCGGATTTTGATTAATTTGTGAAAGATTGGTTTGGTTTATTTATTTAACGGCATATCAACTCGTTATGGGTAATTCAAGGCCGGATTTTGATTAATATCTAAATGTTTTGTTTGGTTTCTTTGTTAAATGTTATATGAAGTCCTTATGGGTTACTTAATTGGCGGAATTTGATTTATGTGTTTGGTTTATTTGTTTAACGGCATATCAACTCCTTATGGATTATTCAATACCGAAATTATATCAATTTCTAAATGTTTGATTACAATCATAATTATTTATGTTTTCAACATTTCATTGCATTTTTTAAAAAATTACGCAAAATTTTTAAAATGGCTCTTTTTTTTAAAAAATTGTCTAACATCTTTTTTTTTTTCAGAGTTATACAGTATCCAGTATTCCTATCCTGCACGTGGTTTCAAGTTAGCAATAAAAAAAATAATTCGCAATAAAAAATTGTAGCTTTAATTATCCATTCTTAATGCAATTAATCTGCACGCAGTTATAGGATCCCAATGTCGTCGAAGAGTGTTCGGCAATAGCCCAAGAGACCGGGGTTCAATCCCAGGTCAAGTCATAGCAAAGACTCAAAAATGATCCTGGATACCTCCTTGCTTAACACTCAGCATTATAAGGTACGTATCAAGGGTTAAGTGGAGTAATCCAGGGAAAAAATAGCGCCCTCATCAATATCTTGAAAAGGAAGCCTTCAGGTCGCACTTGACAACGGTCGCCCACTTTACTTTACTGAGAATAACTTTATTCTTTTTTAAAAGTTTTGTTCATAAAAGTTTAATCCCTTTTAAAAATTATTACACGTTAAAGTTTATTTTATACTTTAAAGTTCCCTTTTTTTTCAAAGTATTGTTTGTTTTCTGTTATAATTGTTTTATTTCTTCGTTAATTATTGCCATTAATATTTTGGCTAGGTTTCTTGTTTAATGGCATATCAACGTTCGAAGGTTATTTAATGTCAAAACCACTCTTGTGGTGGAACAGTAGTGATACTATTTAACCCATTGCAGGAAGGATAAGGGGGGGGGGTTTCATACTTCACCCAAAGGGACTAGTCCGAAAGTGAACTCAATCCTGCAACTAGAGTTCGAACTCGCTAACTACAATGTCATAGCCAGACAAGTTAATCACCACACTATGTTGCCCAGTCAGCTGGGGCTGTAGAATATACTGACAGCTGTAAGACCCCCAAACGAGTGTCCTGATATGACACTAAACAATCTGATGGTGATGTTCCAGTGATGCTGGGGCTTAGGGGAATGCGGAACACCCCTTCATTGCCATTGCTCCCAGGTTCAATCTGGCTCGGAATGGTAGCACCTGATAGGGCCCTATCTATGGGTTAAATCGAACTAAACTGCATATTTATGCTAGACTGACTTGTTTGAATTAGAACTGTTTGACTAAACTGAATAGCTTGAAAAAGATCTGTTTTTGACATTGAAATTGTACTTACAATAAACTGATTTGTTTAATATAGAACTGTTTTTGACATTTTACTATGTGTTAAAAAATCTGTACTTATACTAAACTGAATTAGCTGAATTAGAACTGTTTGACTAAACTGAATAACTTGAAATAGAAATGTTTTTGATATATAAACTGTGCACTCATACTAAACTGAATTGTTTGAAATAGAACTAACGATTTGCATAAAATGGATTTGGCGACAAATAACCAACAAAGGTTGATATGCCATAAAAACCAACCAACCAACCACTACACTATGGGGACTCCCCGTCCAACTTCATTGAGTTTATTATTTTATCAATAAAAAAGAAGGGATACTTTAAGGGTTCATAGGCTCAGATTTTATAATTATCTTTTTACATTTAATGTAACCTCTTCGACGTTTTATTCCAAGAAACGCTGGCACCTTTTGCTAGATTTATACTTAGGTAAATTTATCTTAGAGCACCTGTCCCCTTTTCAAACGGTAAAGTATTTACTGTTTAGTATTTCATCTGCATATAAACAGCAGAATAGTACCATCGTTATAAGTTTTTTCCAAGAATTCTACTGACAATTAAGCTCCTTGTTTTTGATGTTCACTCGACCAGAACATTCTTCGGTCTTCTTCAGGTGTAATATGCACCTCCAGAAAGAAAGTGACTTAGTTTAAAAACATATTGAGAAGGTTTTCGTTTCGATCTGAAGAAAAGAAATATAACGAGTCACTTTCCATTGGCCTATGGTCCAGTCACACTCAATGCACCAGTTCCAACGGAAGTTAAGCAGCGATGAGAGTGTTCAGAACTTAGATGGGTGACCAATTTGAAACAGCAAGCACTATAAGCAATCTGAAGCAGTCTTCAGATCTCTGGAACTGGAGTCTCACCTTCAGATGTTCATATGTTTCGTGAGGGTCTAATCTCTGAACCAGGAATACGGTCAGGGTATTCTAAGCACCTTGCCGACAGAACATTACCTAAGCTTAGAAAATGTTTACTATGAATGATTCATTAACATATACAAGTCAATGCCTCTGTTCTAATAATCTGCCAATGTGATCTTAAATTTTCTGCAGATGATTTTTTTCTGTGTGTGCGTGTCTAATATATATATATATATATATATATATATATATATATATATATCATCATCATATCGCGCTGGTAGCACGGATATCCCTGACCCTCTCTCGCCACTCCTCCCTATCGTTCATCGCCCTAGGTAGGTCTTCAGGACAACATCCTGTATCCTCACATAGCTGCTGAATGTACGTTCGAGCTGGTCGTCCTGCTTTTGCGCAGCCATGTGTGGGGATCCATAGGAGTACATTTCTTATGAGTTCATCTCTGCTTCTCCAGCAGTGTCCCGCATGTCTGGTTCGTCTAACTTGGATAGTTTTCGTGATAGGGGGCAGGTGGCCGTACAGTTGGTGTCTTGTGGGGTATTGCTGCCAGGACTTGTTCAGGATTGCACGCAGCATTCTTGTGTAATTGCCATCTAGCTTCTTCTCCAGTCGTTTTGTTAGCGTCCATGTAGTGCATCCATATAGCAGTATCGATGTGACTGCTGCCTGGAAGAAACTGCGTTTCATTTTATCGGTTAGGTCTGATTTCCATATAATCGATAGCCTATTGATAGCTGTCCATGCTTTCGTTAACCTCGTTTCGATGTCCTTTTCGGTTGATTCGACGCTGCTTCCTAGGTACGTGAATTTGTCTACTGGTTTAAGTGGGGTTCCTTCTAGAGTGGAGATGTCCCCCGTTTGGTTATAGCACATATATTCCGTTTTGTGTGCATTAACATAGAGGCCTATGCTTGCTGCTGCTCGTTCCAAACTATGCATAAGTGTTTCGGCTTGGTCAGGTGTATTTGCCAGTATCGCTATATCATCGGCGTAGTCGGCATCGGTAATTGTTGTTGCGGAGTATCTTCTGCTTCTTTTCTTCGTCAGTTCGAAGCCATTCTCTTTGATTTTGTCAATCGATGTTCTAAGTACGTAGTCTAGACAAATGATAAAGAGGTACGGGGCCAGCGTGTCCCCTTGTAGTACTCCTGCTACAATGTCAAAGTATTCTGTGTCTCCATCCGGTGATCGTACTTTTACTTTAGTGTTTCTATAGAGAACCGTTATTGCCGCTACGGTTTCTTTAGGTATGCCGTACGCTAGTTGGATTTGTTCCATCTTTCCTCTGTGAATGGAGTCGAAAATGATAATAATAAATAGATATATATTAGTTTTTATATATATTTAATAGCATGGAAGTTTATCTGCGACCCAAGGTTTCATGCCGCCTTTTTACGACAATCATCAGGCAGAGAAAGAAAGATATCCGAGAAATCGAAAATTCGAAAAATACAGTCAAGTGAATGTTTACGTTGAGATTTGTGTGTGTGTGTGTGTGTGTGATGATACATGCGTCTCGCAGCAGGATTGAGGTTGTCTCCTGGATATGGTTGTGAAGTGTAGCAAATGTTCTCAATAGACAGGATTTGACCGAATAAATTTTTTTATGTATTTGTGTGTGTGTGTGTGTGTGTGTGTGTGTGTGTGATGAATTTAACTAAGGAATAATATCACAGATATTGAGCACTCTCCAAATTATACCGCATTTGGTCTGCCACAAACCCACCTAGTGAGATAGTGACAACCATACACTGTTATAATATATATATATATATATATATATATATATATATATATATATAGGAATACACGTGCCTGAAAATGTGATTAGACGACGGAGAAGAGAGAGAGAGAGAGAGAGAGAGAGAGAGAGAGAGAGAGAGAGAGAGAAAGAGAGAGAGAGATGGTGTAATGAAGGAGTGGTAGACGTCGCTGGGGTGCGGATGTTCATGGGGGGGGCGGAAACGAGGAAAGGATCTGCGCAAAGCTGATTTGGAGATTTGGCGGAACCTTTTAGCGAAATAACGTTAACGAACCGGAATTGAAAATATATAGACCAGAATTGACTCTTCACAGGTGTCTGCATAGAAAACCAGAAAAAACAAAAAAAAAAAAAAATAAAAAACAAACAAACAAACAAAAAACTTTGGGAATAAATAGACGCCTTTCATTCTACGGTTCTTGGTCCCGATTTCATGCTTAGTTCGTTTGTACCTTAAAATTCACTTACTACCCTTTTGTTGCCTGGGAAAGAAGTCTAGGTTTATTTCGAAAATAGAATATATTACCGTGTATCAAAAGTATTTTCGGATTTTTAATCAAGTAAGTATTCACGGGGGAGATTTGGTAGTAATTTACTTAGTTTTGCTTTGATGTGGCACAAGACGGGTTGAATGAGGCTCAAACTTACTCGTGAAGATTTGCTAGTCAAGCTTGTTAACCATAACATCACTTGAGGCACCCAGGAAGAATCTCAGTCGTAATTTACCAAGCTTTTTGTTTAGATATGGCACAAGGCCGAATGACTGGGGCACTCACTGAGACTCAAACTCATTTGTGAAGGTTTGCTAGTCTAGCTTGTTAACCATTACACCACCCGAGGCACCCAGGGGGAGTTTCAGTATATTTTATGAAAATTATCTGATGCTTTAAATATGGCATGTTTTTAGGTTATAGAAGTTAATTTTTCAAAAATGAATTCCCATAATGCATCTTTGTAAAAAATAATTAGAAAGTTGGAGCTGTTGTTCAGATTTTTCTTCCAAAAATCAATTTGCAGATGCATTTGTGTAAAGAAAAGGAAGCTGTAGCAAAAATTATTAGTTGTTGATGTTATTCTTTCAAATTCTGGGCCCTTTAACCTCGTTTCTCGGTATGGCAACCGGTTTAGGAGAAAGAAAACTGAATTCACATCTGCTGCATACCGGTTAAAAATTGACCAGTTATCGCATCTTACTCAAGTCGGAGGTGTTAAAATCTTTTAAACTTTGGTAACTTTAAAAAAAGTAGAGTTTAATTGTCAAAAACAGTTCTATTTCAAGCTATTCAGTTTAGCCAAACAGTTCTAATTAAAACAATTCAATTTAGTATAAGTATAGTTTTTGTTTACACGCAGTTAAATGTCAAAACAGTTCTATTTCAAACAATTCAATTTAGCGTAAGTAAAGTTTCAATGTAAAAACAGTTCTATTTCAAGCAATTCAGTTTAGCGTAAATATGCAGTTTAGTTCTATTTGACCCATAGATAGGACCCTATCAGGTGCTACCACTCCGGGCCAGAGTCGACCAGGGAGCGATGGCTCCGCATTCCCCAAAACCCCAGCATTACTGGAACCGCACCATCAGATTGTTTAGTATCATATCCAGGACACTCGTTGGGGGTGGGGGTCTTACCCCTCCGCAGAGATGCAATCGGTGTATTCTACAACCCCAGTCAACTGGGCAAGGTTTCTAATTTCAACTTCCAATTGGTACGTAAGAGGATATTGTGGATTTTAGTGGTGTTATTTTTATTGCATTTGAAAGCAGTTGGGGATGAAGATTTTAGAAATTATTGGTTACAAAATACAAAGCCGTTCTGGTAGAAATGTCGGAGAAATTGGTTGCATTGGAAAGTCGTGTGAAGCTGACAGGGATAAATAATTGGGTCGTTCATTTTACGAAAAAGGTGACGTGTATATAAAAAAATAGAAAAAGTTGAATTGTAAAAAATTCTTTAGAAAGAAATTCTAATGTCAAATACGAGCTGACTTTTTAGTATTTGTAACAGTTTAATTTCAATTTTTTGTATTCGTTTAACTTTTTATCTTTTCGTATTGACGGAGAATAGGAATTGATATAGTTTATAGCATTCGCCAATGGTCCAGGAGACCTGGGTTCAATCCTAGGTCACGTCATACCAAAGACTTTAAAAATGGTACTCGATACTTCCTTGCTTAAGACTCAGCAATATAAGGTACGTATCAAGGATAAAGTGGAGCAATCCAGGGAAAGGAGTAGCGGCCTCCCCTACACCTCGGTGTAGTAGCTATTGAAAAGGGAGCCTTCTGGTTGCCCTCGACTAAAGGGAAACAACTTTACTTACTTTTACATCATGTCTTAAAAGACAAAATTTTCACACTATTTAAAGCAAACACACGGACGTTTTTATACAAAAATACAAGATTTATACAGCCTTTTTGCTTATAATCAGTTGAGAGAGAGAGAGAGAGAGAGAGAGAGAGAGAAAGAGAGATTCGTTCATAAACCATTTGGTTCACCCCCCAACAAATTCAAAACTTGGGACTCCCACGTGTTAAGACAGATTGTTTCCGATTCTAATTAGGCATCGAATATTCCCGGTCTTCTTTCTCAATAAATGTTGATGAATAATTAATTTTCATCTTTTACCCTTAGAATATTTAAAGTTTTGTTTAAAAAAAAACAAAAAACAAAAAACTCTACACCCCCACCTTTTCAAGTTCACCCACAAAAATTTTCTACTATTTTTTTTATCTAAATTAATTAAATTCTCGAATAAAGCGTACTAATCTTAATTTTTCAAAAAAAATAAAAAAATAAAAAAAAATTACTAAACATTTTATAAGTGGAGTGGGGGTTCCTTTCCCATTTTACTTCAACGTTGAATGATCATCCATTTTTAGAACAATTAACCTGACAACTAGAATAATTTTATTTTTTTGTGGGGGGTGGTTTACAGAAATTTCAATATACTCACAAATAGACCAATTCTAATCATTTTTAAGAAATAAAATAAACTAACCGGTTTCGGTCCTCTCTGATCACAGTTAAAACAAAGGCAACGATTAAGAAGGAAAAGAGGTAGAGACTGTGTAATGAAGAAAAAATAAATAAATAAGATAAAGTAAGTTGGCAACCGGAGTCGAGGGCGATCTGAGGGCTCCCTTTTCAATAGCTACTACATCAATAAGTAGAGGAGGGCGCTACCCCTTTCGCTGGATTGCTCCACTTTACCCTTGATACGCACCTTATATTGCTGAGTGTTAAGCAAGGAGGTATCAAGTACCATTTTTGAAGTATTTGGTATGACGCGACCTGGGATTGAGCCCAGGTCTCCCAAACCATTCGCAAACACTACCCACTCGGCCAATGAACCGGTTAAATAAAATGCAAGTTGACTAAAAAGGTAGGGGCAAATTAAATACTATTCAAATTCAGACCCAATAAATTTTCCTTCTGTTTACAGAGGGACGGTTTATGGGTGAGAATATAAATGGTCTCAAGTACTTTCAAGAGATAGTCCGAGTGAGACTTGCTCAAAATGGAGAACAAGACCGCACTGTCGGACGAGGCACAATTATGGTTATTTATGAGATGTTCGACAATGGAAGATTCGTATGTGTTGTTCATTCGGTCAGCAAAGTATATATATATATATATTGGTGTTGTTTGTGGGATTTGAACCGCGCATTAAAGATTCTAGTGGTAACTGAGACAGGTGTTTAACCTGGGCCAAAGAAATTTGCTTTGAAAAATACAACCGATAAAGAGAAAATACCATATTGTCTTTTATAGAATGGTCAGTTGTGAAATATCAGCTGTGAAAATCAAGACATATTTAATGAATTGTATTTCGAAAAAATGGTGTTGGATGCTAAAAGTTTTCTTATATTCTAAATTATAAATATAGTTATGTTAAAAATTTCAGGCCGAGTAACATTGATGTCTCAAGTGTCGCTACTAATGTTAAACTAAAAAATTTTCGCATCTTTATTTCGATTTGATTTGTCCAATTTCTTTTTGTTTCGTCTCTTCCCGATATTTATCTGAGTTGTCATCAATATTCAACTTTCATTTTCTTTTTATTCATTCTTCCCATTCTGTCTTGAAAAAAAGCAAGCAAGCAAATAAAAAGAAAACAGACTTTGTTTCCAAAGTAAGAGAGACTTGTTTCCACGCTAAACATCATATACTCAAATGAACTCTATTCACTCTGCAATGTGTGTAATAAGACCAGAACATAGTTAACATGCCAGCCTGTCCCCTCACGCAGAAAAGATATTTGTATTCTCTGTCCTTAGTTAATCCCGTTTCCCAACAAGAGTGCATCATTACTAAAAAATTTTGCTGAATACCCCCCCCCCTCCAAAATGCTCTGGTTGTCTCATCGGAAAAAAATCTACAATGTCAACAATGGCGTCGAAAACAATTGGCAAGTATCAGACGAAAGTGTCGAGCCAACCATCATCAGTCAGCTGGAAACGAACCTGAAACCAAAAAACACAGCCCTTACCGATGGAAAAAAAAAAAAAAGGGCGGGGGGGTTGGCAACTCAAGCCAAGTAGGTAGTTAAATACAGAGCGGTTGTGTACGCGATAACCCAACCCCAGCAATGGGTGGGGGGATGGCCTTCTGTAATTAGGGATGAAAAAAAGCCGCAACAGGTGAGAAACGTCGGCAAATACGCCTAATTTGCCATTATGTGGTTCTTTTAAAAATTGACAGTAATCATAGGAGCCTAATTCACGCACGCGCATAATACGCACTCGTGTATAAAGATTACTCTTGTATAACATGCACTCGTGTATAATAATGAAATCGTGTATAATACGCATTTGTGTATAGTACGAACTAAGCATACAATACACTAACTCGTATATAATGTTCACTTGTGTATAATAAGTAAACGTGTATAATACAAATTTATTGATAATATGCCTTTATGTATAAGAACGAATTAGTGTATAATACACACTTTTGTATAATAACGAACCTGTATATAATACGCATTTATATTCAAGAAACTTGTGCATAACACTGAACTCGTGCATAACACTGAACTCTGGGTAACGAAATTCTGGGGAGAAAAAATCTTTCGTGTTTCATACGCATTTTTTTAAAAAAAGTTGTAGCAGTTAAATTTAAGTTGGATTTGGTTTATTTGTTTTATGGCATATCAACCTTCGTGGATTATTTAATGCCCAATGCATCTATGCACAAGAACAGTAGTGATACTATTTCATCTTTAACAGACGGGATAGGGAAGTTCATACTTTTCTGAAGGGCATTAGTCCAAAAGGGAACATGATAGTGCAACTGGAGTTCGAACTTGCTTACTTCAAAGCCAAGTTTAGATTGTCAGCCATTACGCCACGAGATTTAACATCTGCTCAACGTTTTTTATTCGGTGCATATCGGAAAAAAAATAGAACGTATATTGTTGACGTCATGTTTTGAAACACAAATCTAAAAGAGTATTTTGAGCAAACGAAAGAACGGACATGTTAACCCAAAAATCCAATCGCCCCCTGGAGGAATTTTGTGCCGAATGAAGTCGAGATATCCGGTTAACAAGTAATTTCTAATCAGATAAATTGTCGAGATGGCATCCAGACAAGAGGACAAACCAAGACAGGCAAACCTGGCTATCTACACTGGCTTCCCCCTTGTTAGAGGCCACACTAATGGCCATCACAAATACCACCTAAAAAAAAAAAGAAGCTATAAATTTATTTGGTTATAATTTCAGTAAAAACGTCAAGACATTGCTAAAAATTCCTCATATTATCTCCCAAATATATCGCTAAACTATCAACCTTCACTTTACGGTATTTTCGAGATAAGATCATAGTTTACCCTATCGATTGCACATCTTTCGTATCACATATCGTAACGTATTCTCACTGTTGACCAAGTAGAAGATAAATAGTCTTAGATTGATAGATCGATAGAAACAGTCTTACATTGATAGATGTATTGATAGAAACAGTCTTATATTGATAGATGGATTGATAAAACAGTCTTACATTGATAGATAGATTGATGATAGAAACAGTCTTATATTGATAGATGGATTGATAGAAACAGTATTATATTGATAGATTGATTGATGATAGAAACAGTCTTATATTGATGGATTGATAGAAACAGTCTTAAATTGATAGATGGATTTATAGAAACAGTCTTACATTGATAGATGGATTGATAGAAACAGTCTTATATTGATAGATGGATTGATAGAAACAGTCTTATATTGATAGATGGATTGATAGAAACAGTCTTAAATTGATAGATGGATTTATAGAAACAGTCTTACATTGATAGATGGATTGATAGAAACAGTCTTAAATTGATAGATGGATTTATAGAAACAGTCTTATATTGATAGATGGATTGATAAAACAGTCTTACATTGATAGATAGATTGATGATAGAAACAGTCTTATATTGATAGATGGATTGATAGAAACAGTCTTACATTGATAGATAGATTGATGATAGAAACAGTCTTATATTGATAGATGGATTGATAGAAACAGTCTTATATTGATAGATGGATTGATAGAAACACTCTTAAATTGATAGATGGATTTATAGAAACAGTCTTACATTGATAGATGGATTGATAGAAACAGTCTTAAATTGATAGATGGATTTATAGAAACAGTCTTATATTGATAGATGGATTGATAAAACAGTCTTACATTGATAGATAGATTGATGATAGAAACAGTCTTATATTGATAGATGGATTGATAGAAACAGTCTTACATTGATAGATAGATTGATGATAGAAACAGTCTTATATTGATAGATGGATTGATAGAAACAGTCTTATATTGATAGATGGATTGATAAAACAGTCTTACATTGATAGATAGATTGATGATAGAAACAGTCTTATATTGATAGATTGATTGATAGAAACAGTCTTACATTGATAGATGGATTGATAGAAACAGTCTTATATTGATGGATTGATAGAAACAGTCTTAAATTGATAGATGGATTTATAGAAACAGTCTTACATTGATAGATGGATTGATAGATACAGTCTTATATTGATAGATGGATTGATAGAAACAGTCTTACATTGATAGATAGATTGATGATAGAAACAGTCTTACATTGATAGATGGATTGATAGAAACAGTCTTAAATTGATAGATGGATTTATAGAAACAGTCTTATATTGATAGATAGATTGATAAAACAGTCTTACATTGATAGATAGATTGATGATAGAAACAGTCTTATATTGATAGATGGATTGATAGAAACAGTCTTACATTGATAGATAGATTGATGATAGAAACAGTCTTATATTGATAGATGGATTGATAGAAACAGTCTTATATTGATAGATGGATTGATAGAAACACTCTTAAATTGATAGATGGATTTATAGAAACAGTCTTACATTGATAGATGGATTGATAGAAACAGTCTTAAATTGATAGATGGATTTATAGAAACAGTCTTATATTGATAGATGGATTGATAAAACAGTCTTACATTGATAGATAGATTGATGATAGAAACAGTCTTATATTGATAGATGGATTGATAGAAACAGTCTTACATTGATAGATAGATTGATGATAGAAACAGTCTTATATTGATAGATGGATTGATAGAAACAGTCTTATATTGATAGATGGATTGATAAAACAGTCTTACATTGATAGATAGATTGATGATAGAAACAGTCTTATATTGATAGATTGATTGATAGAAACAGTCTTACATTGATAGATGGATTGATAGAAACAGTCTTATATTGATGGATTGATAGAAACAGTCTTAAATTGATAGATGGATTTATAGAAACAGTCTTACATTGATAGATGGATTGATAGATACAGTCTTATATTGATAGATGGATTGATAGAAACAGTCTTACATTGATAGATAGATTGATAGACGTGAAAAGTTTAAGATAGATAGGAGAAAGTTTTGGTTTGATTCGGTTTCTTTGTTTAATTGCCTATCAACCTTTGGGGCTTATTTAATGCCAAATGAATCATTGTAGAAGAACAATAGTGGTACAATTTTACCCATAACTAAGGGAATAATAGAGTTCATGACTTTTCCTGAGAGTAATAATGTCAAAGTGAATACAATAGCGCGACTCGTGTTCGAGCTTGCTTACTACGATGTTGCAGTCCAGCCCGTTGACCACTACGCCACAAATACTCCTCCGATAGACAAAAGGAACTAAGCAGCGATGTCTATCTAGATGATAAACAATTATGTATTACACTGTAAAAAATCATTCATCTATTTATATAAGAAAAATTAATGTGATCTTTTCTTCTGCTAGATCTGTTTCCCTACAAAACGTAGAGAATCTCTCTGTCTTACAATTTATAGAATGGGAGGGAAAAGATGGATTCAAGCCTTATCTATTGCCCTTACGAAGTGAAACACTAACCCATCGAGAATATATATATATATATATATATATATATATATTCGGTTGGTTGTTTGGGTTTTATGGCATATCAACCTTTGTAGGTTATTTAACGCCAAATCCATTTTTATGCAAATAGTCAGTTCTATTTCAAACAATTCAGTTAAGAATGAGTACACAGTTTGTCAAAAACATTTCTATTTCAAACTATTCAATTTATTCAAACACTTCTAATTCAGCTAATTCAGTTTAGTATAAGTACAGATTTTGTTTACAGACAGTTAAATGTCAAAACAGTTTTATATTAAACAAATCAGTTTAGTGTAAGTACAGTTCAATGTCAAAAACAGATCCATTTCAAACAATTCAGTTTAGCATAAGCATGCAGTTTAAATTTTAGTAGAGTCTAATTGTCAAAAACATTTCTATTTAAAGCTATTTAGTTTAGTCAAACAGTTCTAATTCAAATAATTCAGTTTAGTTCTTTTATATAGGGTCCAACCAGGTGCTACCATTCCGGGCCAGAGTGAACCTTGGAGCAATGGCAATGAAGGGGTGTTCGGCATTCCGCAAAGCTCCAGCATCACTGGAACCTCACCATCAGATTGTTTAGAGTCGTATCCAGGACATTAATTGAGGGTTGGTCTTAACCCTCTTCAGAGAAGCAGTCGGTGTATTCTACAGCCCCAGCCGACTGGGCAAATATATATATATATATATATATATGATTAGTCATAAGTGATTTCAGGTTTTTAAAAGCAAGTATTTCAAACTTTCAATGTTTTGAACGCAAATGGAAATTACCTGATTAAAGAAAGCCTTTATTGGTCCTTTTTTTTAGTAGTGAAAAGAGTGCGTATCCTAATTAAATCGATGATCTTATGAGCTGGAGGAACTGAAAATGCATATTCGACATGTTACGTTGTGGGAGTTTAAGAATATCAAAAACGCTACGGAAACAATTTAGAATATTTTTAATGTTTATGGCCAAATTGTCATCACTGACCGCCAAATCCGAAGCTCGATTTCAAAGTTTTCTTCTGTTGATATGTCATTGTGAGATGAGTCCAGATCAGGACGCTCACAAGATTTCAATCAAGATGCTTTAAAAGAATTGGCGGAATACAATCTGCAAGTATCTGAAAATTAACCCTTAAACTCAACACAAACTATTTTACATTCTCCCGCCACTTGAAAAAAGATAGAAAAAAATTAGCAAGATGTGCGTCTGGCTTCCTCATACTCTTAGCGAGAAGAATAAGGAAGATCGTATATCCATAGTGATGTCTTTTTTCAAGACAGCGAAATGACTCGCTTTTTATGAATATCGTACAAATGACGAAAAATGTGTCTTTTACGTCAATATTCAACGCAAAAGGCAGTGAATTGATTAGGAGGAATCTCCACAACCTATACCAAAAGCGGAGTTTCAAAGAGAAAAGGTATGTAGTGTGTATGCTGGGATCACTGCAGTATTATTCACTTTAGATTTTTAAAGCTGCAATCAGCCACTCATTGCAGACTTCCACTTTCAACAGCTGCAACGTGTGCATGAAAACGCCCCGCACTTGTCAATATGATATACTCTGCTCCACGATAACGCAAGGCCACACTTACCAAACATCACGCAGGAAAAAAAAAATTGGATTTAAGCTGGTCTATTCTACCCCCTCCATCATATTCACCAGACCTTGAATCATACTGTTAATATCTATCTATCTATTTATCTATCTATCTATCTATCTACTCTGCCAACTGTGTGAATACGCTACAGTACTATCACGTGATAGTGATACTAAAGTTATACTGTTGGGGGGGTGTAATCTACGATCTTATGGATTGCCACATTGGGAAATCTTGCGGTTTCCTCTCCGTGAAGCTATCCACCTGGTAGGAAATGCTCCTTGGTTGAAATTCATGGAGTTGATTCAAGAATGTTTGGGCGTTAAAAAAAAAAATTACAGCAGCTTTGTGAAAAAAAACTCGATTATGAAAAAAAAGTCATTTATGCTCACCAGGAAAGCGTCAAAAAGAAAAAAAAAAGAGAAGAATCGAAAATATGATGACAATAAGATGAAGAAGTAATAATTGAAAAACGCAAAACAAAAAAAAAACAAAAACAAAAACAAAAAAAGCAAGAGATGGAAGCCACTTCACACTGCTGTTCGGAATAATGCGTCGTGTGTTTAATAGCATAAAAGTTATAAAGATCTATCATAAGAAATTTTTTTTGCAGGATTCTAATTTAAAACTTTTTTCTTTTCCGTATCGACAATAAATATGAATACTCCGACCGATTTTTTAAAAGATAAAACCCTTTTTTTTTTCTTAAAGATACCAGGATCTTATTTCTGGTGGATATAAAATTAAAATCAAAGCAAATGTTGTTAGGTGCAGTATCGCCATAAATATGAATAGTCAATTTTACCAGGATTTCATTATTTTTGGTATAATATGATTAGATTAATTAATGGAAGACAATTAAAACGGATATTATTAGGTATTATTTAATACTTAACCACGTTAAAACTCTAAAAGTAAAAATTAGAAAGGTAACACATCCATAACCAAAAATAACAGACTGTTAATTTTATCTTAAACAGAAAAATATCAGGATTTTATAATTTCTAGTTGCACGTTATATAATCAAAACGGATATTATTAGGTATTACATTATCATCCATTGATAAGTACACCCAAAGAATTTTTTCTTATTAAAAATTTATTTTCTTCTAAATCAAAAGATACCAGGATTTTTATTATTTCTGATGGGCCATTATATAATAAAAACGGACATGATTAGGCATTGTATGACCCATAAATAAGGACACTCTCAACATATTTTTTTATGAAAAGTTAATTTTCTTCTTAATAACACATTTTATTTTTTCTGATGGAACATTGTACAATCAAAACGGATATTATTAGGTTTTATTTATCCCCGAACATCATTTAATACCTTTAATCAAAAATAAAATTGCATAAACATATTGTCATATCTCAACCTACGTCATTAATTGTTTTCAAAAGCCGTGACATAAGCCGGTTTTTGACCTTAACCGAGAATACTGCTTCAAAGATATCTTAAAATGAGAACAAACACTGCAAAACAAGAGAAAATAAGTCGCGAAATAATATAATTTTTGCTAAACCTTAAAGAGCTCTAATAATACATTTTAATCATATTTTTTTTAAAAACAATGAGACTTAATAAAATCATATTATTGACCTTTTGATATGCACTTAAAAATGTAGACAAACACTTTACAATTAGTGTGAACAACACTATATATATATATATATATATATACAAAATTAACTTAAATCGCAAGTCGGAATTCTCCTACTAAAGTTTCACCTTAATGGATCATCAGGGAGTCTCATACCGACTCGGTATGAGACCCCCTGATGATCCGTTAAGGTGAAACTTTAGTAGGAGAATTCCGACTCGCGATTTAAGTTAATTTTGTAATTGGCTCCACTCGTGTTGAGCACTCTTGTAATTGTAGCATTGCAGTGTTCACGGAAGGTTTTATTTTTCTTTTGACCAACTGACTGCATATCTCTTGATTTTTTTCAACTGGTGTGACGGGGTTGGCCTTTTCTTTCTTTTGGTCCTATGATATTTTTTCTTTTCCCCCCGGGCGCTGATTCGAGATATTTTTATCTCTTGTTCCCGGCGGGTTTCTTTTTCTTTTTTTCTGATAACCGTGAATGCTGGTAGATATTAGATTAGTAAATATATATATATATATATATATATATATATATATATATATATATATATATATAACATTTATTAAGGTACTAAATAATTTAAAGAATATTTTAGTCCTAATTTGCAAAGAATAATAATTGACAAAACCAATAAAAATAATCCTATTATGGAATGGTATACATTTCTTTCCAATTTTTCAATGTAAATATTTTATTGTAGTGTACATATATATTTTAATTTTTTTTCTTATTGCATTTTAAATATTTTTTTTCTTTTATTGTTAATTTTCATCAATTTTATTTATTCTAAAGAAAAAAAATCATTTATTTTACATTCTTTTATTATGAAGAAGGTGACGAGACTAAATGACGTAACGTCGGATAGAATGAGGTTCATTAAACTAAAATTTACCCAAGAAAAATGGCGTACAGTCGAATTGGACATATATCGAAAGCGACGTATTATTACATATAAAAGGTGGATCTATTTTTTGACTGCAACATATTTTTGGTCAGAGAGTTTCCATGCTGTAGAGTTTGGTAATAAATAATATTTAATTATATCCGTTTGATTACGTAATCTTCCACAAGAAATAAGAAAATCCTTGCATCATTGGTTAAGAAGAAAAGTAACGTCTTATTTTATTTGTTTTTATAGTTGAGGTATATTGATTTATGGACAACACAGTATATATAAAAAGTGATATGGAGGGGAATAGATATGACAATAAGTCAATCTTGTACAAGTGTTTTGTGCCAACTAAAAAACCTAAGGAATGAATATACATAATGTATCGCTCATATATAAATAGCCTTGTGCTAAACTTGGTATCTTATACAATATCACCTACAAATAAGTGTACTCCTAACAAAGTTTTGTTTGATAAAAAGTTATTTTTCTTCTAAATGAAAGATACCCAGTATTTATTATTTCAAGTACAAGGTGTCTCAATATACATGGGACTCATGTGACTGCCCTATCATTTCTGCCCACTCAGCATATGTATGAATAAACAAGTGTCTCAGTAAATATGGGACCCATGTGACTGCCCTATCATTTCTGCCCACTCAGCATATGTATAAATAAACAGGTGTCTCAGTAAATATGGGACCCATGTGACTGCCCTATCATTTCTGTCCACTCAGCATATGTATAAATAAATAGGTGTCTCAATAAACATGGGACCCATGTGACTGCTAATAACTCTACTAATAATAATGTGGTTTTTTTTTTCTGTCTCAGATTTGAAAATAGTATACTACGTATAACAACCAATAATCCTCGATCACGATGCCTTGAAAAAGATTTTGCGTCACTACTTATTTGGAGGCAAAATCAATCGAAATTGTGCAAGCAAAATTTCGAAAGAAATTTAACTTTAACAATTATCCTTAAAAAAAAAGCCAAGTTTATCGTTGGGTACACCAATTTCAAGCCACAGGATCAGTAAACAACCTCAATAAGAAGGCAGAAGATCGCAGATCTGGAAGGAAGTTGACCGCAAGATGTCCTGACAATGTGGATGAGATGAGAGATTCAGCCAGAAGAAATCTGAAAAAGTCCCTTCGATGACATTCCAAAGAACTTGAACTTTCACTCGCACCGTAAGATAAAGGTCATCTTGTTGGACCTTTTTGAAGTGATATAATTGCTTTTTAAGACTCAGATGAAAGATGAGTTGATGCAATATGAATTACCATATTAATGGGTTGCATCTATTTTGAGACACCCTGTATAACATCATATAATCAAAATGAATATTCTTAAGGATTATTTATGACTAAACTCTACAACATTGAAAACGTTTATGTTTTACATCACGCTACGGAAGAAGTTAGGTCATCATTTTTCAGATCATTTACTCTTTGCTCATGGCTAGTCAGTACGGCAGTCGTTCACCGGAGCAATTGCAACAGTCGGGAACAGTGCGTGAAATTGCAAAAATCTACGAAAATGAAAACTCGACTGCTAATTTCTGGCCAGTAGTTGAACACTTTGATTTGTTTATTTAACTATGTACAGAGTGTTTCGAAAAATTTGATTAACAAAACACAAAATAATCTACTCTCCTTCAAGCGATTGGCAAATAGTAGGATAGACTGTGTTTATAGAACCCAGACTGTTCTTAGTAAGGTATCCAGGCGATGGAAAGAAAAACTCCCAATACAAACTCGATCTATTCCGCTTAGAAATTAACCATGTGTCGGATCATGTCTGTGGAGGAGGGGTTGGGTAAATACATGTGTATAAATCATGATCGACTATATACGGATGATATTAAATAAATCTTTCAAACATTTTAAAGTATCTGTTGGGAGTCTGATATCGAACTTTGTAAATTTTCAGTAATTTCATGTCTTTGAAATTCATTTATCAAAATCATTCCTGACAAAATTTCCATCATTAAAATCTTTTTCTTTATTATTCCTCTTATATTTTTGCGTCTATGACAGATGCAGACTACGCAGATAATCAAGCGCTTTTCGCAAATAAACCTGCCCTAACAGAATCCCTGCTGTACAGTCTGGAGGAAGCAGCAAGAGGCATTGGCAACTATGTGAACGCAAATAAATATTTCTTGTGTTTTAAACAAGAAGTTGCCACCTCCATATTGAATGGCAAACCTCTGAAATTAGTAAACCAGTTCAGATATCACGAGAGCAATATCTTACATACTGAAAATGGATGTCATAGGGAATAATATTGACGGGTTGTTGATTATAAGAAAATTGGTATTTCTTTCAAGTATGTAGCCATGTTTGTACAGCTGTAGGGTTGCACCACCTGGTCGCTAACGAACGCTTAGAGAAAAAGCTAGATGGGAACTAGACAAGAATGCTACGTGCTGTTTAGAACAAGTCTTGGAAGTAGCACCCCACAAAACAGCAGCTGTACGACCACTTGCTTCCCATTTCATGAGGCGAATAAGACTTGCTGGGTATTGCTGAAGAAGTAAGCGACGTTATCTTATGGACTCCTACCCATGGACACACCAGTGTCGACCAATCAGCAAAGATTGACATATATCAGCGGACACCGGATGAAGTCTAGAGAATCTGCCAGGAGCGATGAGCAAGAGAGAGAGAGAGAGAGAGAGAGAGAGAGAGAGAGAGAGAGAGAGAGAGAGAGAGAGAGAGAGAGAGAGCTGAAATTATATATATATATATAGTATAATGAAATGACTTGCCTGTTTGCTGGAATAAAATCCATTAATGCAATCATTCTTTTGTTCGAGTGCAGCAATTTAGTGCCGTTAACAGGTCCCACCAATTTTTTATATACTTTCCTCCTACATCCGTTTCTCCGGCATGCAGTCATTTTTTTGTGAAGAACATTAAGTATTCATCAGTTCTTCGTTGAATTATTTACAAGTCTCATCTGACGATTGTATTTTAAAGACCAAAATACATTAAACTGATAGAGACAATCACGACAAGGTGAAGAGACGTTTATTTTTTTAAAGTTTTATCTTGATCTCCTGGCCAGTAGTTGAGCACTTTTCCGATTTTTTAAAAAATAACGATTTGTTTATTTAACTATGTAGAGTTTTTCGAAAATTTTTATTCCATTTGAGATATACAGTGTGTTTCAGAAAAATTGATCCCATTTGATGATCTAAATATTTGACCAAATCTCGTTCAAGTGTTCTTAAATTTTACCCGCATGTATAAAAACAAATCAAAATTTTATGGTAAACGTTTAAACGCCTTTTCTTTACCAGTAAATGACATTTTTATAACAGAAAAGAACAAAAACCTCACAAAACATGAAAGTTTGAGTTGCTTTGAAAAACTTGAAAAAGAATTAGTCAAACTATTCGATTAAAAAATGAAATCATTTTTCCCAAAATACCTTGCACATCTTAAATGAGAACAATCGTTTAGAAATACCCCGTATATGTCGATTACTATAACGACAATAAAATGTTTATCTTCGTCATCATTAATTATTTTCCCAATATCTTTACAACGAGATCAATATTTTGGAAAAACCATTTCCATCTTGAACGAGATCGATCTTATTGAATCAAAATGTACATCACAAATGATATCAGTTCTTTCGAAACACTTTGTACATCTTAAGTATGATCAATCTTTTTGAAACACTCTGTACGGTACAAATGATATCGATCTTTTTGAAACACCTTGTACATCTTAAATGTGATCAATCTTTCTAAAACACCCTGTACAGGACAAATGATATTAATATTTTTGAAACACTGTGTAAATATTATATGTGATCAATCTTTTTGAAACACCTTGTACATATAAAACGATATCAATCTTTTTAAAACATACAGTACATCTTAAATGAGATTGATCTTTTTTAAAACACTCTGTACATCCCAAATATCAATCGTTTTAAAATACCCCATTTATATCGATTACCATAACAACAATAAAATCTTCAGATTCGTCCTCATTAATTATTTTTCCAATATTTTTGCAATTCTCTCAACAGCATTAAAAAGAAGCAAACACCTAACTATATCCGTATTTTTTGATTCAGACTCGAACCTAAACTACAGACAGACAATGTGTACTTGCAACGAATGCCATTTAGAAGATCAGAAAAGACCGGTTCGCTCTTTAAAAGTCACTAGACGTCCATTCCAAGGCTTCCACTCCCGACGCTCTCTAATTTCAGTGATTCATTTGATGCAAATTGCTTCCACCTTTGTGTCTGTAATGATAGACACTAGCGATGGAAAAGTGCTGCACTTTTAGGAGGGAGTCAGGTTTCAGGGCGTTAATATTCTGCTGCATGCATACAAGTGTATTCATGTTCCAAATGTACCTGGCTTAGTGTAAAAGGTATCATGCTCAAAAGCCCTTGGTACATCTTTACAAACTGCTTGATGGCTTCAATTTCGAAATTAGCAGCCGAGTTTTCATTTTCGTAGAAGATTTTTGCAATTTCACGCACTGTTCCCGACTGTTGCAATTGCTCCGGTGAACGACTGCCGTACTGTTATAACCTGACTAGCCATGAACAAAGAGTAAATGATCTGAAAAATGATGACCTAACTTCTTCCTTAAGACAGAAATGTTAGTGAGATAACCCTACTCTTCCTGTTTTTGCTGAATATGTATATATATATATATATATATATACACGTGGGTTTTGGTAAATAAGGTTTTAGTAAATAAGGTGAATCTTGCCGAAGGAGATGACGAGAGAAAAATCTGTTTAAAGTAGCACCTTGTATCGCGTTAAGGAAGCGATACGCAGTGAAACAAAGTTAATTATTTATTAACTTAAGAGGTATAGTCCGACTAGTGTTATAAGTCTCTCACTGAGTGTATAGCGACCGAAGTTGGTCTTCTACAGACCGACGTCCTTCAGAGCTCTTCTGTCTCTGCTTCTGCTTCAGTCTCGGCCTGATTTCTCGAAACTCAGCGTCTTTTATACTTCCGCGATACCGGAAGTAACATAGTACAAACCACTATACAACACACTTTTTTTCCCCCAGAAAATCAATAGTGATGGGTCTTTTCATGTACCAAAAGACTTTCAGTATGACTTTCTTTACTGAATGCTGAACTTAGCATATTTTCTTTACCAAAGTGTCAGGATGTTTTCACCCCCAAAGGATTGTTTTATTGACTGAGGCTCATTTAGCATCACTTACTCGTCTCAGCAATCAAAAATTCGATGACAGAACTCTGTTCAAACCAGTAGCACTCTGCTTGATTTTCAACTATTTAGAATAGACTTAGAACAAATATTTTTGTGAAATTAAAACAATAAATCAATTCCAATTAAGACTGAGTTTACATTTGTGAACAAAATTTTCATTTGCTTTTTGAAAATAAATCCTTTCATTTATTGAATGGCCCTAGTGTATATTATAGGTCCTTCCTCAGTCAAAGAATTACCCTTATTTATTGAATAAACCTCGTATATATAATTGGTTCAACCTCAGTCAAAACATTCCTTTTATTTATTGAATAACTCTCATATATACAATTAGTCCCTCCATTGTTAAAAAAACCCTTATTTAGTCCTTCCTTAGTCAAAAACTTTCTTTTTATTTATTGATTGACCCTTGTATATAACTCGTCTCTCCTCAGACCAAAAGATTCACCTTATTTATTGAATGACCCCCATGAATATATTTTACTTCAAGTTAAAACTTGAACACTGAGCAAGAAAATTACAATTTTAATGTAATCAACATATCAAGGCATACATTGTTGTTTTGAATGCGAAATTACAGGAAAGAATTTTCAATAATATTCAGTGGTTAATTCTTTTTTTTTCTTACCGGGGCAGTCCTGTTGGCGTGCTGGCTGACATAGCGCTAGAGTACGACATCGCAGCACGCGAGTTCGAACTCCAGTCGCGCTATTACGTTCACTTTTGGACGAATACTCTTGAGAATAGTATGATCCCCCGTATCCCTCACCCCACTATATGTTAGAGTCCCTGTGGTGCACTGGCGACCAAGCTGGCCTGTGATATCGCTGTAAGCGAGTTCGAACTCCAATTACGCTATCCGAAAAGGCGAATTTGGATCGATACTTTGATTGGTTGTTTTATTTTACGGCGAATCAATCCTTTCCGGGTCATTTAACGTCGAATTAATTTTAGAACCATTCAGCTAAGCACAAGGGGCACCTCTGGTGGTGTAACGGTTAGCAAGCTAGACTAGCAAACCTACACGAGTGAGTTCGAGTCTCATTGGGCGCCCCATTCATTCGGCCTTGTGCCACATCGAAGCAAAGAGCTTTGTAAATTACCATTCAGCTAAGCACAAGTATAGTATTTGTTTACACACTGTTAAATGTCAAAACAGTTCATTTAAATGTAAAACGGTTCTATTTCAAACAATTCAGTTTAAGATAAGTACGCAATTTCAATGTCAAAAATAGTTCTATTTCAAATGATTCAGTTTAGCATAAGTACAGTTTAGCTCTATTTGACCCATAGATAGGACCTTATCAGGTGCTACCACTCTGGGCCACAGTGGACCTGAGAGTGATGGCAACGAAGAGGTATTCCACATTCCCCAAAGCTCCAGCATAACTTGAACTTCACCATCAGATTATTTAGTGTCATAAGTAGGACACTCGTTGCAGGGAGGGGGCGGTCATACCCCTATGTAGAGGTGCAGCCGGTGTATTCTACAGCCCCAGCCAACTGATACTTGTAAGAGCCGTTAAAATTTGTATGGCAATCTTCGCAACCAGAATGATTTCACCTGCTAAATAATTCAATCCCATGTTATGTTGGTTGGTTTGGATTTAGTTTCTTTGTTTAATGGCATATCAACCTTTGTAGGTTATTTAATGCCAAAGCCATTCTCCTTGAAGAACAGTAGTGGTATTATTTAACCCGTAGCTGGGAGGATAATGGGGGTCATGCCTTTTCCAAGGGTATTTGCCCGAAAGTGAACGTAATAGCGCGACTGGAGTACGAACTTACTTACTACGATTCTGCAGTCCATCGTTTTAACCATTATACCACGAGGACACCCCCCCATGTTATGTTGGTTCTTTTTTTCGCAGGTTTCGGTTGAAACTGTACAAAGAAAAAACAAAAAACAACAAAAAACAAAAACGAATTTGGTGAATATACGGACCTTTTTTTTTTCTCCTCGAGTCCTTCTTGCAACATGGACCTGGCCGCTATCCTCTTGCTATTCTGATAATCCCATTCAATGAATGATCAATCCCAGTGATGAGAGAGAGAGAGAGAGAGAGAGAGAGAGAGAGAGATAGATAGAGAGAGAGAGAGAGAGAGAGAGAAGAGGTGCTCAGCAGTACAACCAGACCTTCTCCGGGCTGCAACTCGTCTATCTTCCAATTCAAATATATGGAGCCCTTCCGACAAAGAACGTGTGAATTTCTAAAAACTAAAGTACTTAAAAATGATACTCTTGTCAGCAGATTTTTGACCTTACTAGCACCAAATAACCTTTATCTTTTTATCCCAATCGAGAAATTATTTTCTTTCTATTTTATCACCAATTAAAATCTGCCTGACTTCCTAACTTGTTCTAGCTATTCTTTTACAATCCACATGTCCATACACACATATACGCTACCAAGGCTCACACCTTCCCGTACAGATACGCTCACTTCCACATACGCATGCATACACATATAGATATTCTAGCACATACATACACATGCATTATTGTTCCGAAATATGAGCACCCAGGGACGGAAGAGAGCTGATAGTGTCACTTCAACTTATTGGGTCACTCAAACTTATTGGGTCACTCAAACTTCTAGTGTCATTTAAACTCTTCTGTCTCTGAGTACAAAATGTGCACTTTTTTGTGGAGTTGACCCACGGCTTTGATTAAAGTCTGATTGACTGATTGATTGATTTTAAGGACTGACTGTGCCCTCTGCAAAGACACCCCCCTCTAAAATGGTGCCATGGGTATGACGCGAAACTGCATTTGATGGTGAAGCTGTAGTTCTAGATCTTTATGCAGTGTAAAGTACCCTTCATTGCCATTACTTCCAGGCCCACTCTGATTTGGAGTTGTAGTACTTGTTAGGGTCCCATCTTAGGGGTCAAATAGATCTGTTTAAAAATTATTCGTATTTGATTAGACTGTGTGCAAAAAAAAAAAAATCTTAAAAAGCAACCGTACAAATAATGCAAATATTAACGGATATCAAACACTATTCCCTAACCTCTTGGCATAAGATAATCCAAAACGGGTTGACATGCCGTTAAAATCAATCAACGCAATCCAATTAAAGTCCGAGAGAAGTTTATGTGATTCATTTTTTAGAACGGTTTTTGGTTTGTGCATATACTATTTGTCAGAATAGACAAATTTTAGTCTCTTGTACAATTCCTTGTTGATCACTTTTCCCACCCAGTCATACTTACTGTTGCCTTGTTTTTATGCCAGTTTGCTTCATTCGGCGTAACACAGTCTTCCAAGTGGGTGAAGATCAAAATTTGGTAATTCTTACTTTTTAACTGTACTCAATCTCTTGTACCGGCGAAAACCAAGTAACCGTTTTAATCGTTATCACTGTGACGATCCCCTCTTTTGCGTTAGAGATTTTCTATGGAAGCATCGAAGCATAATAATACAAATCAATCTCCTGAAGTTATTTTATACATGACTGGAAGTTAAAAAGGTTCCCAGGAAGAAAAAAGTACAAAAAGCAACACACACACACACACACACACACACACACACACACACACACACACACACACACACACACACACACACACACATATATATATGTGTATATATATATATATATATATATATATATATATATATATATATATATATATATATAACAACTCCGAAACCACAGACAATATTCCCAAATCACTGATGTGTGGTTAAAGAAAACCGCTGTTTAGAACTTACCGCCCCACTTCATCTAACACGGCAACACCTACACTCAGGCCTCTTTTTCCAAGGGTTGTTATCTATCTATCTATCTATCTATCTATCTATCTATCTATCTATGTCATTCACTTAAAATCTATCTATCTATCTATCTTAATCTTTTCGTTATCCATCTATCTATCTATCTATCTATAGATTATCTATAGATAATTATATATTAGTCTAGCTCAGGTTCCATGTGGAAATTGTTGATTTTCGTTCCTCCATTTTGCAATTAGTGAGTTCCGGTAGAGGGAGCCACTAATTAGGGTGTTTATTTTCAAAAGCAATAATGTGGCAGGCAGTAGCGGGGATATCTAGGCTATTTGCCATTTTGTTTAGTGAAGTGAATTCCAGGCGGTTAGCAGTCGGGATCGGGGCGGGCTGTTCAGTCCAGGAAGAAATACTACCCACTGCATTTAACGATATGGTAGGAGAATTCGGTATTTGTACTATCGTATGTTGTACAACAGAAGCAGCCAGACATAGCCATTATTCCCAAATGCTTATCACATCTATATTGACTAAACAAACGTTCAGGAATGTATGTGTATATGAAGATGCCGCAGTATAATATGTGTACACATGCGAATGACATATAATGCCTATATTCAGAGGAGGGGCAGGGTATGCAAGTTTAAACGTCAGTAATTCGGGTTTCACTTCTCCGGCAGCTTCGAAGGTTCGTGTCATGGACAAAATATATCGGCGGGAAACTAGGATCTCATAAAAAATTCAAATATGTATAAAAAAATTTTTTTCAAAATCTTTTTGCCATTAGTAAAATAATAATTTGTCTACGGTTGTGTGGTTTCAAGTATTCCTATCTAATACTAATTACTATATTGTTTAGAATATCAATTTCTATTTAATAATGATTTATTTGCAGTTTCATTGTTTCAAGTAAGTAATAATAAAGAATTATTCTTGGTAAAGCATTATAACTTCAAATAAAAATTCTCAATAGAAATAATTTAGTTATATAGTTTCAAGTATTTTTAGTCAATACAAATAATTTTCGATTAAGTTTTTTTATCCATAGATAGGACCATAACAGGTATTACGACTTCCGGTCAGAGTGAAACTGGAAGTAATGGCAAAAAAAAAAAAAAGAGATACTCCACAGTCCTCAGATCTTCAGAACTGAAGGTACAGTTTAGTGTCATACTCAGGACACCCCTTTATTTATGGGGGTCTAGCCCGCTGCAAGGGAGGATACAGTCAGCATATTGAAAGCCAGGGAGGAACCATGGTTGAAGGAGACACCACGCAAAATTAAACGCAAAAGATAAACTTCAGTTCATGATCTTTTAAAACGAGACGGTCTAGTCTAGCATTATTCTAGACGTCTAGACATCATCCCTTCATTATATAAGTTGTTCAGCTAGGTATATTTCTTGACAATAATCTAGACATCATCCCTTTTAAGGTGCTCAACTGTATGCATATCTAATTGAAAGAAAAATTAAATCAAAATTATATAAAGCCTCAGTAATATTAATGGTAATTACTCTGGCGTAATAATACAATAGAATACCGTATTTCCCAATGTATAAGACGCGTGGTTTACAAATGTATTGGAGGGAGGGCTAGTGTTCAGTTCAGTGTAACAATTCCAAGCTCCATAGTTGGGGGTTTCGAATCTAAGTTGATAATACTCGAATCAAAATACCAGCGAATAGGACGCTGTCTGATATTGGCAGAGAGTTATTTCAATGCTAATACAGTATAAAACTTATTAATGAAGCACAGTTTAAATCAAGAACAAGACCTCGTGCAGGGGGCATCTATTAAGGATCGAACACACAGCTCAGTACAACCAACACACATACACAGAGAGAGAGAGAGAGAGAGAGAGAGAGAGAGAGAGAGAGAGAGAGAGAGATGCGCCCTTTTGCAATGTATTAGAACCCTGGTTTCAATACTGAATAATAGAGACGTTTCCATGGTAACATTTTTATTGCATTTGTTGTATTAAGAAATCATTAATACTGCCAGTACTAACTCATATTACATATGGGTCATCATCATCATCATCATCATCATCAAGGCATGCCGGCAGCACGAATTCTTTTGACTCTCTCTCACTTTCCGTCCCTTTCAGCCATCACTTTTGGTAAGTCCTCTAGATGATACACAGTGTCAACACAAAGTTGATGAATATAAGTATTTGATGGTCGGCCAACACTTGTGTGTCAATTTATAAGAGTCTATATTCATGAAAGTCCACGAAGAACTAACCAAAAAATACCAAAAAAGAATCATTAGAATACATTCAAAGTCAAATCAATAAAACCAGGAATACAGTCAGAATTAAACAATCTCATTTAGCATAGCAGACAGTAAAAGAAATTTGTGGAAGAAAAGCTCTCCGAGGTCAAAAACTAAAATCTGCTTGTGAAGAAGAAAAACTTCAGATAAGGAAAGAACATTTCAAGAATCTTCTTGGATACCCTGCCTAAAATCACAGACAAACTGAGGAGGTTCGTGACTAACTAGACATTAAACTGGAACACTTCATTGAAGATAAACTCGACACTACAGTTCTGAGAGTAATTAAAAGCAGAAAAGCTACAGATCTTGGTGAACTACCTCCGGAAGTCTGGAAGACAGGGAAATTTAATAAGATACTTTTTTGATTATATGGGTTGAAATAATCTTAATTACGACAAAACTAACCGAGCCATTGGTTTAATGAATAGAGTGTTCGCTAATGGTTCGGGAGACCGGGGTTACGCCCCAGGTCGAGTTATACCAAAGACTCAAAAAATGGTATTTGATGCAGCCTTGCTTAACATTCAGCATTATAAGGTATGGATCAAGAATAAAGTGGAGCAATCCAGAGAATGGAGTATGGCCCTCTCCTACTCCTCGGTCTAGTAGCTATTGAAAAGAGAGCCTTCTGGTCAACCTCGACTAAAGGGAGACAACTTTACTTACTACAAAACTATAATTATTGCAAACATTTTTAACAATGAATGCATTAGTTATATCTAATAATTAATTGATTAGCAACTCTACCAATTACGAAGAAACAATTATTATTAGTTCTTCAAGAATATAATTTTGATGTTGGATATAATTAAAATGTGGATGTTGATTGGATGAAATGGCACGCCTAATATTTGATCACTTTCCTGATAGAGAAACGTGTATCCTCAAAGATATTAAAATGTAACATTCTTTTTAAAGAAGGCTGAGAATAAGTGTGATAATTATTATTATTAGATCTTAAAATTCTTCAATTGAAAGTTGCTGTTAAAGAATATAACTTCGTTCCTTTCAATACTTGATTAAAATGTACAAATGATATGGTATGCCAAATATTTGACCCCTTACCAGACTGAGAAACTAGTGCCTCCGAAGCTATTAATATGTCACGTTTTATGTAGCAGGCTGTGTTAAACGAAACGATTGTCTTAGAGGGGAGGAAATATTTAATGTAGTTTTTTTTATTGTCGAGAATATGGAGATTTAAAAAAAAGAAATAGATCGTGTGGATTTTAAAATTCCACTATTTCCACTAAATACCACTATGGGTGATTTTCTTTTTTTATGTTTAATGTGTTACATAATAGATTTGTGAGATCTATTTTGACATTACTTGTCGCATTTAAATTACATCCTCAGACGTTAAATCACAAGCGTCAACCAGTTTGCTAGACAGCTGTTAAACTTGGAGTCAATCTGAGATCCCAGCTTTCACTGTATGATTTCAGTTTGGTGACCAAAACGGTTTTGGAGTTAGAATAAGTAAATCAGAAAGAAACATATGAACTGAGGGGTGTAAGCCTCCATTTTTGCTCTTATCTTCAACTTCCTGTTAAGGCCACAGCGGGTCATGAAGAGAAAATTCGTCTGCAGATAAAAGATAAAAAAATGTACATAAATTTGTGGTGACGATGTCATACCCAATCAACGAATAAGAACAAAGATGGCAACACACAAGAGACATCGGAATGGCCGTAGCCATAAGCTATAAAGGAAGAGACGAAATGAAGAACGAACTGAATGGAAGTGAGGAAATGGGAGCTGACTGATAATAGTGGAAGGTCCCTATTCATAGCCGCACAAATATGAAAATTATTGTGAAATTAAAGATTTGCAGAAATTATCATTAGGTTCCGAAATGCATTGTTTTTATATGAAATGAAAGAATACAATTATATTTCTAAAATATATTTTTTTAGAATTATTGCTTGTTTGACTTTTCTAAAACAGCAAAAAAACAAGCACCGGAGATTTTAAAGTTCTTTAAAGCTTATCCTGCAATTTTCTTAATATTACGTAAAATAAAGGCAAATAATTTTGATTGATGTGATTTTAATGGCATGTCAACAGGTCACGGGTTATTTTATACCCACAGATCAGGAAATTGTGTTCTTTGTATATGCGTATTTATATTTTCTGTTGTGTCTTGAAAAATGTTTTTTGTACATAGTCCTATAGAATACGAATAACAGATCAATTTGATCTCGCGATGGGATCCCAACAAATATAAGCAATTTGGGTCAGAGTGGATCAGGGAGTAAGGACAATAAAATGGTACTCCCCCTTGTGTCATATCTTGTCATAGCGGAGGGGCTGGGTGAATATGATAAAGTGGTACTCCACACTCAACAGATATCCAGAACTGAAGCATCATCATCAATGCAATTTAGTTTCATACCCGGGACTCCCTTAATCCTCTGCAGGGGATGTACTCAGTATGTTCTAAGCTTGGCTGCTTGGATGAGCATTTAATATGTGTAAATGTTAAGGCAAAGAATGTGTTTAAAAAATCGTGGAAAAAAAACAATTTTATCCCTCATTATTGTTCCTGAAGTATTTTTATATTTTGTTGATGTGTATTTTATTTCATTTTTGTGAAAGTTGGTTTGATTTGGTTTGGTTTTATGGCATATCATATATTGTGGACTATTTAATGCCAAATCTGGTTCATACATATATATTAGATATATATAATTTGTAAACATACGTCAATAAAGTTAAATGATTCCAAGTATTGCTATGTATCACTAACAATTCAATTAAACATCTGTCATTTGTTTATACACAGTTGAATAATCAAACAGTTCTATTTCAAACAATTCAATTTAGTATAAGTCAACAAAGTTAAATGGTTCCAAGTGTTTCAATATATCACTAACTATTCAATTAAACATCAGTAATTTTTTACACTCAGACAAATGATCAAGTAGTTCTATTTCAAGCGATTCAATTTATCATAAGTTATTTGTTTGCACTCAGTTTAAATGTCAAGCACTTCTATTTGAGTCATAGATAGGACCTTATCAGGTGCTGCCACTCCGGACCAGAGTAGACCAAGGAGTGGTGGCAATGAAGAGGTACTCCGCATTCGCCAAGCTCCAGCATTACTGAAGCCTCACCATCGGATTCTTTAGTGTCATACCCAAGACACTTGTTGGGTGGGGTCTTACCGTTCTGCAAAGTTGCAGTCGGTGTATTCTACAGCCCCAGCCAACTGGGCTGTGAGAAATTTTAAATTCCAAACAAAAATCTTTATCAGTTATTGTAAGTTAATAGTTACGTAGATTACGAAATACATGCCTCCAGTCAAGGACCCCAGTTGTATGACTGCCAGGCCTTTTACTTGGAAACGTAAAACACACACACACACACACACACACATATGAGCGCGCGCACACACACACATACATACACACACACACACACACACACATATATATATATATATATAGAGGGATATAAGGATGTTTGCTTGTAGACCTTTCTTTGTAACGTATCATTAATAACTTTAATTTCTTTGCCAAATGTTGGCAGATGTATATTACGTTAACACTCCAAGCGATACTGATAGGAAAATATTTCTAGCGACAAAACACATAAAACAGACACCAAATGACGGAACAGTTGAAAGACTTTACGTCCGTTTTGCGCTGATTCAAGAGAAGAATAATTCCAAAGTGACTCGAAGAACAGACTCTGGTGCCGGAAGTTGCACTCTTCAGACAAAATGGTGGCATTTCCAAAGACAGATAAACCAAAGACACCAACAATGTTGGCGTTCCTCCACATAGACATCATCATCATCATCAGCAGCAGCAGCAGCAGCTATGTCAATGGCATTCATTTAGGGACCCCACTTTTTTCAACATTAAATCGTCGAATTTACAAGGTTGAGTCAAAAGTTTTGCAATATTTTGGTAGCGCGTGCCAGTTTGCGGTGTGCATAGATCACGTGACCGAACCAGTTCATGCCGTGGTTGGTGGTAGTATTGTGTCAGTCGGTGAGCTGACACGTATTGTTTCACACCGTGTATGGCTTAAAAACCGCATGTAGTTAAATTCAGAGACATATCTTTTATGAGTTTGTACTGGGTGATTATACGGCCGAAGCCACCAAAAGCATTTGTTGTGGGAAAAGGGAAGACACTGTTGATCACAGTACAATAATCAAATGATTGAAGAAATTTATTTTGAGCTTCAAGGACTCGGACCATCTGACAAGATCAAGTAGGCCTAAAATCGTGGATTCCGAGGCTGTGTTCCAACCCATAGAAACAGTGTGGTTCGTCACCTTCACGACTACGGCAAAACACATCCGGGGTAGCTAAATTGTGCCTCATGTACTACCAAAATATTGCAAAACTTTTGACTCACCCGAGTATTAGAGACATGTTTTTATTATGGACGTATTTTTATTATAGACATATTTTTATTAGATATACTTTATTATAGATATATATTACTATAGACATGTTTTTTAAGAATAAAAACGCTGATAATCTCTGTCAGCAGCTTTTAGAATTCGCTGACTGTTCCCACAGAATATGAGTAAGAACCCATAAAAAGGTTGTCCTGTGTATGACACTAAACTGCATCTGATGGTGAGGCTCTACTGCAGAAGATCTGTGGACTATGAAATTGCTTTTTATTGCCATTACTTCCAGATCAACTCTTTCGTGTTACACTCCCATCTATGGGTCAAAGGGATCTTATTTGTTTTATATAAAGACAATTGATACTATATAACTATTTGCAAAAAATGAATGTGATTAACAAGAAATAATTACTTGATACCATCAAATTATTTGTTTTGGATAGGAATACTTGAAATTATACAACTGTGTGCAAATTATTTGTATGAGATAGGAATACTTGAAACCATACAACTGTGTGCAAATTATTCTTATTTGAAATACTTTATATATAACTGTAAATTATTTGTATTAAGAATAGTTTTTTGAAAATATATTTATTTACTAAGGATTATTATTCATTACTTGAAATCATATATCAGTAACCCACTGATTTTCTTTTCTCTTTACTGTAGTGATGGACAGGTCGACCGGAAGTCGTTACACCAAAATAATTCTTTACGACGAAAAAAAAAAGAAGAGTCAACAAGAGTAAAAAATGTAACCCGTTTTTATTTATATGGTTTGTTGTATACAGCGGTTTTAACCCTTTCCATTACAATCTTAGTTGAGTGACACTGGAATCTGCAACGTACATATAAAGGGTCTTGTAATAAGTTAAATGTAGTATTCAGCGTCTGGTACAAGGTGTCATGTTCTGGAAATCCCGCCAAGTGACATGGATTCCAACAACCGCAGTGGTTCGGCTACTGAGACATAAAAATTATCAGCTTCATTGAATCCGTGGAGGTTGGCTAAGGGAGTCTCGGTTATTTCTTCTGCTTTAATGTCAATTTCTTATTATTCCAGTTGTTTTTAAAAACAGTTTTCAATATTCTGGGAAACATCCAACCAATTTTTGATGGTTAGAGGGCTGGATCCCCCGCCTCAACTCCAACTTATTTTTCTTTGTATCTCTTATCCCCACTGGAAACCCACATTGTCTTAGATTTCCCTAATTTCACCCACTCTTAATAAATTTAACCTAGTCCTCCTATGCAATTATAATTGTCTTTCGGTACGAATCTGGTTTACAAATTGTTTAGGGGGTGTCCTCGTGGTGTAATGGTTAAAACGATGGACTGAGGAATCGTAGTAAGCGAGTTCGTACTCCAGCCGCCCTATTACATACACTTTCAGGCAAATACCCTTAGGAAAGGTATGAACTCTCTTATCCTTCCAGGCATGGGTTGAATAGTACTACCACTGTTCTTCTTGGAGAATGGCTTTGACATTAAATAACCTACAAAGGTTGATATGCCATTAAACAAAGAAACCAAAGAAAGAAACCAAACAAATTGTTTAAGAGAAGCGGAATTCCTAAATTTATCAAGCGACCCATATTTTAATATCAGGTCGTCCACCCAGATATTTTTCAAATGCAAAATCCTGCTCCTCTCAGACAACTTCAGAGACAATCTAGTCGAAACTTCCTGCCTGATGAGTAATTTTCATCATTTTTATTGGTTTCCAAGTATTTTCTTTGTAAATAAAATGTTTAGCAATTAAGATTTTCTGATCAGATTGTTGATCAAATACATTGTTCCAATGCCAACAGTCCTGTTCCTCCCAGACAACGTTTGAGATAATCTGGACGACCCTATCTTCATGAGAAGTCCTTTTTACCTTTTTTTTATTGGTTTCCTATAACAAATATGATCAGAAAATCTTCATTCCTAAATATTTTCTTGACAAATAATTTACTTTAAAACCAGTAAAAATGGTTAAAATGACTTAGGGCGGAAGGATCGTCTAGATTACCTCTGACTTTGTTTGGGGAGGAACAGTAGTGTGGCTATTGGAAAATGTATTGGATCAACAATCTGATCAGAAAACCATTATTGCAAAATAATTTCTTTAAAGAAATACTTACAAACCAATAAAAAAGGTAAAAATGAAATTTTTCTTGACAAAGAAAATACTGGGAAACCAGTAAAAAAAAAGCATAAAATGACTTAGCATGGAGGAAGGGTCGTCAAGTTTATCTCTGAAATTATCAGAGATGAACAAGATTGTTGGCACTTGATAAATGTATTGCATCAACAATCTGATCATAAAATCTTAATTTCTAAAATTTTTCTTGAAAAAGAAAATACACGGAAACCCATAAAAAAAGGTAAAAATGAATTAGCTGGGAGGAAGGGTCGTTTGGATTTTCTCTGTTGTCAGGGATGAAGATGATTGTTGGCATTGAAAAATATATTGGATCATCAATATGATCAGAAAATCTTGATTTCTAAATATTTTCTTGACAAAGAAAATACTTTGAAAACAACAAAAAAAGTAAAAATGACTTCGGAGGTTGAAATGGTCATCAAGATTGTCTTTGAAATTATCAGAGAGGAAAAGGATTGTTGGCATTGGAAATTGTATTGGATCAACAATATGATCAGAAAATCTTCATTGCTTGATATTTTTTTGACAAAAAAAATATTGGGAAACCAGTAAAAAAAAGTAAATTTACTTAGCGGGCCGGAACGTTCGTCTAGATTTTCTTAAAAATTACCTGAGAGGAACAGGATTTTTGGCATTGGAAAGTTTATTGGATCAAATTTTTAATTGCATTTATTCTCTGACAGTTTCAAAGATAATCTAAATGACCATTTCAACCTCCTAAGTCATTTTTACCTTTTCGTTGATTTCCAAGTATTTTCTTTGTCAAGAAAATATTTAGCAATTAAGATTTTCTGATCACATTGTTGATCCAATACAATTTCCGATGACAACAATCCTGTTCCTCTCTGATACTATCAGAGATAAACTAGACGACCCTTGTTGCCTGTTAAGTCATTTTTCTCATTTTTATTGGTTCCCAAGCAGTTTCTTTGTCAAAGAAATATTTGGCAATGATGATTTTCAGATCAGAATTTTGATACAATACATTTTTCTAATATCAACAATCCTGTTATTCTCTGATAGTTTTAGAGACAATCGAGACGACCTTTTGTGTCTCCGAAGTCATTTTAACCTTATTGTTGATTTCCAATTATTTTTTTGCCAAGAAAATATCAACCAATTAAGATTTTCTGATCAGATAGTTAATCCAGTTTATTTCCCCGTGCCAACAATCCTATTGCTCTCTGATAATTTCAGAGAAAATCTAGACGACCCTTCCTCCCGGCTCAGTCATTTCAACTTTTGTACTTGTTTCCAAGTTGTTTCTTTGTCATGAAAATATTTAGCAATGAAGATTTTCTGGTCAGATTGTTGATACAATACATTATCCCAATGCAAACAATCATGTTCTTCTTTGATCATTTCAGAAACAATCTACACGACCCTTTTTCCTGCCAAGTCATTTTTACCTTTTTTATTAGTTTCCAAGTATTTTCTTTGTCGAGAAAATATTTAGCAATGAAGATTTTCTGGTCAGATTGTTGATCCAATACATTATCCCAATGCCAATGTTCCTCATAGATAATTTCAGAGGCAATCCATTTTTTCTTGAGTTTTGTTGTCTTAGCCATTCCATCTTTTAAGTTTCGAAAATATTTACTTTGTTCCCTACTTAAGATTTTCAAAAGAGTACAACTCTACTCTTTTCACCTTACTCTTTTTGCTTTCAGTTCCTCGTTTCATCTTCTTCAGACCCCAGTGTAATATATCTGTATGCAAATAAATGAATATTTAATCGAAATAATTACTTTAGACCAATTTATTAGTAGTCTTTGATAAGAATACTTGAAACCATACAATTGTGTGCAAATTATTTGTATATGATAAGAACACTTGAAACCATACAATTGTGTGCAAATTATTTGTATTTGTTAGGAATACTTGATATCATATAACTGTGAGAAAAAATTTAAACACACGATAATAAATATAAATGTGTACTGAACACATTAGCCGAACCTCTGAGCAAAACGTAATCCTTGGCAGATTGACGTGCTATTAAAAGTAACCAATCTAGTAGTGGTTCCCAAACTGTGGTACCACAACCCACTGATACTCCACGAAAAGGAGCTACATGCATCACGAAATAAATTATATATTTACTCAATCACTCCACTACAGTAAGGGAGTGACACAAAGTCAATTTTTAAACAAGGTACAACTGGTTTGAATTCAGACTTTTCTTTTTCATAGATTAATTGCCTTACCAATTCTGAAGAACCGAGTCTGCCTTATTATTTACATATAGCCGGGGTAAAAACTGTTCCCCAAAACAAACAGTCTTGTCCAAGATTTGAACTCGATTACTCGATTCCATTTCATCTGATTATAACCATTACGCTAAATGCGCCTCCACGTCACGAAAAAGAAATTGTAGTATAGTATTTGACACAGAATTTGGAATAGAAATTAAACCTTTATTTTTTTATGATTAAACGCCTCAGATGAAGATAGGCATCTTTATTTTTTCAATCAGCACAGTCTTGTCTAATAGAAAACTAGACGTCTAGACTTCATCCCTTTATTAAATAAGTTGCTTAGCGTTATACACACGTAAAATTTATTAAAATCTGATCACACAAAGTATAATTTTAGTTCTTTCTAGAAGTTATTTCTGTAATTTTCCTTTGTTTCCTATTAACTCACTCAATCATTTGTCCCGCAATTTGATTTGGTTGAAGAGGCTACTCATATAATGTGTCTTGAATACATATATCCTAGCGGAACATAGCTCCCCAAGTCTAGAACTGGTTTGAATTCAGAGTTTTTGTTCTCCTAGACTGGTTACCATACCAAGGTTAAAAAGTCAGTCTGCCCAACTAATAGGTCGATTCATAGCCAAAAGTATTTGCGCGATGTGAAATGCAGACTGCCTTGTCCAGTATTTGAACTCGCGTAGTCGTGGCCACCTTTTATATCGATAACCGTTACACCACGACCGCCATGAATAATATCTCTTATATTTTCCCATAAAAATATTTTTGTATACAATTGGTGTTGCCAATAGGAAACATTGTTCATTTTTTTGTTCACCTTTTTCAAGAAAACCACTTGTAAGTAAAGTAAGTAAAGTTGGCGACCCCCCCCCCAGTTGAGGGTGACCCTAAGGCTCCCTTTTCTATAACTACAACACCAAGGTGTAGGGGAGGGCGCTACTCCTTTTCCAGGGTTGCTCCACTTTACCCTTTATATGTACCTTGTAATGCTGATTGTTAAGCAAGGAGGCATCAAGTACCATTTTTTGAATTTTTGGTATGACTTGATCTGGGATTGAACCCAGGTCTCCCGGGCGATTGGCGAACACTCGAACCATTTGGTTCCTTTCATTAACCAGAAGTCTGTTAACAAAACTTTCTTTACAAGCCGCTGCGCCTGAAACTTTTTCTATAACGGAGAGTGTGTTTTCACTGCATAGACTGTCTTTTTGACAGAGGTTCATTGTGACAAATCCATATTTTTGGTCATCTGTAAACAATCTTTGACAAAAACATATTTCTGCATACACATAAAATGTTCTGTAAATTTCACATGGTTTGCACTTCTCAGCCAGCAAAACTTTGATGGCAGACCTCTGTTTAAGCTCTCTATTTGATTTGCCTCCCTGATGAATTTGCGAGATTAGAATTGTTTTTTTGGTTATAAACCAATTCTAAACAAAAAAAAAGAGTCGACGTTTATTGAAAACACTTCTAAACAAAATAATCTACTGAATACCTTGTGTTTTTTCATACTGGTACATTTCCGTACCATCAGATTTACTTTCATTTTCTCAGATAGATAGATAGATTGATACAGCATCAGATAGCTAGCTAGATAGAAAGGAACAAATTCAGATAGATAGATAGAAACAGAATCAGATAGCTAGCAAGAAAGAGAGGAACAAATTCAGATAGATAGATAGATAAATAGAAACAGAATCAGATAGCTAGCTAGAAAGAGAGGAACAAATTCAGATAGATAGATAGATAGATAGATAGAAACAGAATCAGATAGCCAGCTAGATAGAGAGGAACAAATTCAGATAGATAGATAGATAGATACTCGTGTATCGTGATTTTATGAGATCTAAATTGAAATCTTTTGTAGCCGGATATTGTAGGTCTACCAGTTTTAAATTTATTTTCGACTTCTTTAGAATAGATTTTTTTGGTGTAAAAAAGTGTCCAGAGGCTTAATACAAAAACGTTGGTGAATGAGAGATCGGGAGAATATGGTGAATGTGACTAAGTCTCATATCCCAAATCTGTGAGCTTCTGCAGTGTCATCCTGATAATACGTATATACGTAGCCAATCATTGCAAGTTTGAACTTATGTTATATATTGATCCTCGACCGAGCTGTCAATCAAGAGATGCACCTGTGTAGATAAGCGGAAGAACAGCGGAAGCAGGTGTACGTAAGACAATAATATAACCAGGTGCCCGGGGCGGTTCGAGTCAGTTGGAGACAAGATGCCGAAGTGAGAACCAGCTAGCAGACTGAGGGCTTTGCAGCCCTCAGTGACCCACGGTTGTGCAACCCATCCAAGATGCGAAAGAAGGGCTGCTAGGATCAGAAGAACTTGGGTCAATATAGCAGTCTGTCTCTGTCTCCAGCTCATCTCTCACACACAACAAACATTACCCTTTCGAGAATAACGCGTGAGATACTTATTTTTATAAAGAAGTGTGTTCGTTTGTTCATTGAAGTTTGTATATTATCGGTTGATTATGTTTCCGCCTATATTTGTATTACGGTTATACAACACTTATGCAAAAAAAGTAAACCCACCACTTCTTCCCTCCTGTATCCCCACCACCTATGGCTTAAATAGTGCCACTACTGTTTTTCTACTTGAATGATTTTGGTACTAAATAACCCATGAAGGTTGATATGCCATTAAACTAAGAGAACAAATAAAAATTTTTTTCATATAAAAGCTTCATACAACCTTCAAAATCAAATCCTGAAAGAAGTGATGGATAATTTACGAAGAAGATATCTTAATCATTAAGAAGGTGGATTTTTTATACGACGACTATGAAAATATATTTGAATAGAATTTTAAAAGTTTTTACTAAAATTCGACGGTATTTTTCGAACAGCCTAACAAATTTATGTGATAACATTCGCACGAGAAAATTACGTGATTAGGTGTTAAAACATGTGAAATTCTTTTTGAAAGTCTAAACACATTATATACATATATATATATATATATATATATATATATATAAGTAAAAGTAAATAATGAAAAAGAATCTGACAATATGCAGAAAAACTGAAAAACAAAGTAATCCACTGGGAAAAACTTAATATGAAGGAAAGTTCACGTTAAAACGTTTCAGTTTTGATAAACCATCATCAGGACCCAGAAAAGATGTTATCGATGGTCGTTAGATCATCGATGGATGTTTATTGAAATAAAAAAAAAAAGGAAGGGGATAATATATACGGAAAAGGTGGGGGAGGTGCTAACCGTTTAATCAATAAATCAATGTTCATATTTCAAAAATGTCATGTGACTGTGTAAGGCATTGATGTAAAACAAATGGAATCATCAAGAGATTTAACGGGTTAAAAAGAAAGAAGAGGAATATATATATATATATATATATATATATATATATCAGGATCGGATCATTACTAGTGTGTTTGATTCTCTCTTGATGCCTTATTCCATTATCAAGTTGAGATAACTAAATTATTATGGACACATCGTGGGGTGTAATGGTTAACAAGCCAGTTTTGCAGAACATTGTGAGTTAAAATTAGATTTGTTGTGGTAGAACAACTCTGTTTGATTTTCTTAGGATAAAAGGAAACCAAAATTCTCTTGTCATATTAAATTAAGTTCAAGTAAATAAAGATGTTTTTCTTGTATTTACCCCTGTTTAAATTTCATTGTCTAATTATTCTTATCTGGCAGTTTTTCAGTGAGAAATGCCTGGATATGGCAAGTCGCCAAGAAGCTAATGGGACGAATCTTGTAGTGTTATGGTTGACAAGCTGAACCAACAGACCATTACCCACTAAAAAATTCCCCTCCAAAATCATTTTTTAAAAATTCTCTTATTTATTGAATAACCCTCGTCATTATATATATATATATATATATATATATATATCAGAGACAATGAAAAGTATCTTATATCTGACGGTATGTAAATACAAAAATATAAAAAAACAAGGTATTTACACGTGATTTTATTCTTTATTGAATATTCTGCCAATGTTGAACGTTTCATTTTTTTTAATATCAAACCATCAATAGGGTAATGTTAATATGTGATATTGAATCATTTGAATTATTATTCCAATTGAAAAACATAACGAAGCAATAAAGATTCTTAGCATTCTGTAATGTGACTAGCGTTCGGTTCCAAATATTCGTGGGGCGTTCAAGAAGTTCTAAGCTTCACCCAGAATGAGTCGGAGAAACACGACGGTTTTTCACTAGTTTTTGATATAATTTCCCTGGATTTGGTCTAATGATGCTTAAGCATTGCAATCCCATCATGGAAGAAAGTGGCATCCTGTTCTTAAAAGTCCTCCACAGTACATTTTTTCAAAAATGGTGGGATTTAAGTTTAGAAAACAGGAAGAATTCAGATGGAGCAAACTCTTGTAAGTGAGAAGGATGGGGTGGCAATTCAATGACATAGCTGCTTCAGTTACTGCATCATTAGCAGTGGAATGGGCGCATTATTCTGGAGCAAGTGCACACATGCCTATTGCTTTTCTTTGTGTTTTGACTTGATTGCTTCATTCAGTTGCCTTAATTTTGATGCACAGTACGCTCCATTAATAGTTTTTCCCTTTTCTTGGTATTCTATCCTGATTACAACTCCAGAATCCCTCGCATTCACAAAAAAAAAGTAAAAAAAAAACTACCCCTATTTACCAACCCCTCCGCTCGGGCAGGATATGGTACAAGGTCAATTTTCAAGCGGAGTTTAACAGGTTTGAATTCAGGGTTTTCCTTCTCCTAGACTATTTGTTTCACCAAGGCTGAAGAACTCAGTCTGTCCTACTATTTACCCATACCTGGGGGAGGGGAGAATAATTGGATTCATACCTTTCCCAAGGGTATTAGTTCTATGTGAAATGCAATCAGCCTCGTCTGGGATTTGAACTCGTGTCGCCGTGTCCATTTCCTACGACGATAACATTACACGCAAGCTATCACATTGCCAATGGACACTGCCAACTTGAACTTCTTGGGGGGGGGTGGAAAATCGGACTGATTGCTTTGAATCTTTAATTCAGGTTTGAAATGGTGAACTCAGTTTTTATCAAGAGTCTTTAATCTGAGGTGGAAATTTTTCGGGTTAGCCTAGAAGCAAGTCAGAAATGTCCTGGAAATGTCAACTCTTTTTAATTTGTATTCTGGCATCAGCTTGCTCATCCTCAAGATCTCAGTTAAAATAGTGTAGACATTAACAGAACCAATACCAATGGATTTAGCTCTCTGCCGACAGTAAAATGTTTGTCATCCAAAACGATATCGTGAATTGCATCAACTTGTTCATCCATGGTTAAGATTTTTGGACGGCCTGATCGTGGGTCATCTTCTTGTGATGTTCCAGCCGTGTTTGAATCCTGCATCTCACTTCTTCACAGTTGCAAAAGGAATCCTCAGCAAGTACCTGTACATGTCCTCAGGGAATTCCTTGAGCGTCACAGTGCTACATTCATTTGATTTATTTCAAATCTTATTTTTTGTACTTCTATCATCAGTTGTGTGGGTCAAGGTTGTGTTGTACGAGGTGCATACGATAAGTTTCTAGACTTTTTTCGTATGGGCATTTAAAATTGTCGTAGACTCTTGAAAATCCAATATGTTATTGCTATACATCTTAGAAGATAACTGACCAATTTTTATGATTTCAGCTTCAAATGAACAGATACAGCAGCAATTGGAATACACCCTACTAAAGCCTGATTGTCACAGCTGGTGAATTTCAAAAATGCAATCTGACACTTTAGAAGAACGATGTGCAATAAAATTCTGTTTTAAACTTGCAAAAAATGCCACAGAAACGTATGGAATGCTTCAGACTGCTTTTGGAGCATCTTGCATGAATCGAGCATCAGTTTTTGAGCGGCATAAGAGATTCAAGGAACGCAGGGAGTTTGTGAGGGATGATGAGAGGTGTGGGAGGAGTAAGGAAGTCAATACACCACAGTTGATTGGCCAAAGGGTTAGGTTTAGGGTTACTATGTTGAGGTTTTAAGGGAGTTCAGGAAGAGAGTCCGTCGGAAGAGGCCAGCACTCTTGAAATCGGGTCAGTCGCATTTCCACCAGGACAATGCACCAGTCCACAACTCCATCCTTGTCACAGACTATTTGACCAAGATGGGCATCAAGACAGTTCGTCACTGTCCCTATAGTCCAGACCTTGCTCCCTGTGACTTTTGGTTATTCCCTAAGCTCAGAGGCTGTCGGTATGAGACAATTGAGGAGATGAAAGAGGCTGTGACGAAGGTCATTGACACGCTCACACAAGAGGACTTCCATGGGGCCTTGCTGAAGTTGTTGGAACGGCACGACAAGTGCATTGCAACCGGAGAAGATTACTTCGAAGGGGACTAGAGTTTCATGTGTGTACTATCAATAAAGGTGCCCATACAAAAAAGTCTGGAAACTTATCGTATGCACCTCGAACTCCTGTGGAGCCCTTCACATGGACGTGCAAAGGCAGGACGACCAGCTCGAAACTACATACAGCAGCTCGGTGCCGATGCGGGATGTAGCCCTGAGGACCCGCCGGAAGCAATAGACGATAGGGAGGGATGGCGAGAGAGGGTCAGGGATATCCGTGCTGATAGCGTGACATGATGATGATGATCATCATCAATTTAAGATTACGCTCATTTGCATCAAACTTTTCGCGTCAATATTTCGTTGTTTTTTTTTTTTTTGTTTACTTATGTATAAATTTTGCTGTATTTATGAATAAAGAAGAGCTCAATATCAGTTTTGGTCCATTGGCAAGAAAGTCAATGTCTCCAAGGATCATTAACACTTTTTCTACGCTATCCTAACTTATCGATAGTGTGGCCGACTAGAATATAAATTCATATATTTCTTGTTTTTAATTAAAGTTTTTAGATGATTTCTTAGATATTATAGAGAAATTTTAGGAAATAGAAAAAGTCTAGTTTCAGAGAGAAAGATTCAACAAAAATGGTTTGGTTTGGCATATCAACCTTTGTAGGTTATTTAATGCCAAAGCTATTCTCCTAGAAGAATAGTGGTGCTACTATCTAACCCCTTAGCTGGGAGGATAAGGGGGTTTATACCTTTCCCAAGGGTATTTGCCCGAAAGTGAATGTAATAGCGCGACTGGAGTTCGAACTTGTTTTCTACGATTCCGCTGTCCATCGCTTTAACCATTACACCACGAGGTGTAGGGGCGGGCGCTACTCCATTTTCCTTGGATTGCTCTACTTAACCCATGATACGTACCTTATAGTGCCAAGATCTAACCAAGGCGGCATCAAGTACCATTTTTGAGTCTTTGGTATGACTCAATCTGAGATTGAACCCCGGTATCGCGGACCATTGGCGAACACTCAAATCATTAGGCCAAGGGCCCAGTATGCAACATGCATTACCGTATTCAGGACGGTATGACCAAATGTAATATATATTTACAATCCAAACTAATGTGTAAACAAACACTTCTGTTTTTTACCGTTTTAGAGAAATAACCATTAAAATGTGTATTTGTTTATGATTTTCTCTTTGTTTGAGTTTATTTTTGCCACAAGCTCTTTGCTTTTTGTGTGAACGTGTTCGTGTGTTTGCTCTAAACGGAATACTCGAAATGGAATACTCTAAGGAGTTTTTTGCAGAGAAGTTTTGTTTCAAAACATTAGTAAAAAAATTATGTAAATTTGTATTTTTAGTTTATACAAACCGGATAAAAAGTTAAACAAATGCTAAAATTTAGCTGTGATTTTTTTTTTATGATAGGATATTTAATGCCAAATCCTCTTTATACATATATATTAAATATAAAGGATTTGGTTGGGTTGGCTTTTATGGCATATCAACCATTGTAGGTTATTTAATGCCAAATCCTCTTTATACATATATATTAAATATAAAGGATTTGGTTGGGTTGGCTTTTATGGCATATCAACCATTGTAGGTTATTTAATGCCAAATCCTCTTTATACATATATATTAAATATAAAGGATTTGGTTGGGTTGGCTTTTATGGCATATCAACCATTGTAGGTTATTTAATGTCATATCCTCTTTATACATAAATATCAAATATATTGGATTTGGTTGGGTTTTATGGTATATCAACCATTGTAGGTTATTTAATGCCAAATTCTCTTTATACATATATATTAGATATGTATGATTTGGTTTGGTTAGGTTTTATGGCATATCAACCCTTGTAGGTTATTTAATGCCAAATCCTCTTTAGACATAAATAATAAGGGTGTTTATACTTCCCTCAGAGTATTAATCCGAAAGCAAACATAATGACGCGACTTGGGATCGAACTCGCTAACTAAGGTGTTGTAGTCAAGCACTTTATACACTACGCCACGTCGATTCCCGGTGAAAAATTCTTAATATGTTTATCTAAGTACAAACATAATTAAGCATCATCACTTAAATTTTTTTCTGAGGAATGTTTTGTTTTATTTGAAGTACCGTTAAGCACTCCAGTTGAGGGAGTCCTAGGAGCACAATGAATAAGGAGCTGAACTGCAATATACAAGTCCTTTTTGACTTGTGCTCCTTAGGAAAGGTAGAAACACCCTTATCCTCATCGGTTATCGGTTAAATAGTACTACTATTGTACTTCTACAAGTACGGCTTTGGCATTGAATTGTCCTCGAAGGTTGATATGCCGTTAAACAGAGAAATCAATCCATTACATTGTTACCTTAGAAAAGAGATGCCGTTGCTATGGAAGCGATCGTCACTTTGTTTATGTTTGGAGAAATGTTTGCAATTAAATATCAGGGCCACTGCAGCACTCGACCCCCCACCATCCAAAGATGACTCTTGACCGTATAAGATGCAGGGTGGTTTTCTGGGACATTTTTTTTTTGGAAAAAAGAGCGTCTTATAAAATTTGTAAAATAAAAGTACCGTATTTGACATACGGTACTTTTATTTTTTTTTTAGGATTTTGTTGCCCAAATTTAGGGGTGCGTGTTATACAGAAATAATGACGTTAGTTATCAAAAGTAATCAGTCAGTTTTAAACGAATGTCGAAATCCGAAACGTTTCAAAATATTCTCGCTGAGCCTTAAAAAGGTCCAGCCAAAATTCTTGTAACATCACTGACACCCTTTACATTTTTTTGGCTTTGGATGGAAACGCGAAGACGAAAATTAACCAAGACACCTGTTAAGAATTACTTGCAGCAAATTGCGCCAGGAATTCAGACCAAAGTTTGGCTCTTGCAACCAACAGAAGAGTAACATACTTGTACGTCGAATGCTATTTTTAAACGTTTACCAATCTGATTTGGTAGCCAAGGTGGTTAAGATTTCAGCATAATCCCCATCAAAGAATGCCGACTGCACGGATTCCCTTGATTCTCTCTCACAATCCGTCCCTATGGGCCATGGTAAATCCTCTAGTCAACATCCAATGTTGGTGAATGTAAGTTTTTTGCTGATCAGCCAATGTTGGTGTGTCCGTGAGTGGGAGTCCATAGGAAAATGTCGCTTATGAGTTCGTCCGTACTTTTTTCAGCAGTTTAACAAATCATTTGATTAGGGAATGTTTAATGCTGTCTTTTATTGTCAGAAGAAATGGAATAAGTAACCTGAGTTCAAATCCTGGATGAGGCTGCTTGTCCCCTTACTCTGGATGAGGCTGCTTGTCTCCTTACCCTGGATGAGGCTGCTTGTCCCCTTACCCTGGATGAGGCTGCTTGTCTCCTTACCCTGGATGAGGCTGCTTGTCTCCTTACTCTGGATGAGGCTGCTTGTCCCCTTACTCTGGATGAGGCTGCTTATCCCCTGAAACTGGATGAGGCTGCTTGTCTTCTTACTCTGGATGAGGATGTGAACTAATTAAATAAACTCCATCATTATCATCATGAAGGCGTGCCGACAACATGTATTCCCCCCCCTCTCTCTCTTGCCATCCGTTCTTATCTGCCTAGCTTTTGGTAGGTCCACTAGACGGTACCCATTGTCAGCTAGCTAAAGTTAGTTTTGTGCATGTTACCCAACACTTGTGTTTCTGTGTGTAGTCGTCCATAAAAGAACATTGCTTATGAGTTCGTCCTTATTTCTCCAGCAGTGGCTAGCATGTCATTTCGTTTTACATGAATGGTTTCTGAGATGGGAAGTAAGTGGTCGTACAACTTCTGTTTTGTAGGTTGCTGTTTCCAGGCAATTTCTACTGGTTACCAAATTTTTAGTCAGGTTTGGTTAGTTTCTTTGTTTAATGGCAAATCAACCTTTATGGGTTATTTAATGACATAGTATCAGTACTGTTCTTCCTTGTTGAACAACAGTAGAGATACTATTTAACCCATATTTGTAAGTTTTTTTATAATAAGTAACACACAGGCCTTTGATCGCTTACAATTCCGACTGTTCTTTTGTAGTTTCCTATCTAATAATAAGCAAACACCATCGATATAAAACTTTTGTGATCTAGTGGGAACAGGTGCTTTTAAGCGGAACTTGAGCGTAAGACTTCTCGCCCTCGAAAATAGGATGAAAGAAAAAATCTTAGCCTGTCACCCCTAAGATTGCTCTTCAATAGTATCAACTCATAAGACTGACTTTGATTTTTAGATTAATCCAGTTAAACTAGAAATATTTCATCAGTGAACGCCAAACACCGCTGTTGTCATTACAAACTTTGTTCATTGGTCATCTTAAAGACTCGTCGTACTAATGTCTTCAGTGGTTCCATTTTCTAAGTAACTGCAGATTATCACCCAATAACTCTTCGTCGGGAACCAAGAAATTACTGCCATTTATATTCAAGTGGCGTTTCACAAAAAAAAAAGTGACCATAATTCCTTGGAGACTAAAAGCAACAGCTGTTTTCGCGTTCGACATTTACAGAAAAAATAATCTCTTCAGAACTCGACTTGATTTAATCCCAACTTTCTCAAAATGATCATTAATATCATCGCTCAAATGTTACGAACCATAGAAAAAATTGTAATTGCAGCCGTGTTTTCAGTTTTAGCTCTTTTATTCATCATAATTATCATTTCGAGATTTCGATAGTTTTTTTGTTTTTGTTTTTTTTTGTGGAGGGGGTGAGACTCTTTTTTACTTCAGGAATTTAAGAAAATGGCGTCATATTTTAATCGACTACTTCTTTTAATATGATTAATATTTCTTGCATTTTTTTTTCTCCCTGTGAGATTTTAAACTTTCCTTCATCGAAAAATACGAAAACGTATCCATTTTTTAAAAAAAAGATTTTTTATTCGTTTGATAAATAAAGAACCTGTTTTAATACCGAAGAAATTCATTGCAGAAACATTTCATGACTTTAACTTCTTAAACTATTTAACCAATTAGCGTTAGTCAAAGCGTTTTGTAGTACGTGAGACACAATTTAGCTGTTCTGGATGCTTGTGACGAACCACACTGGACTAATAACATCATAAGCTCGCCTGATACTCTCCCAGCGCTACTCACCGGATTTGCTTTATAGCTTGAAGTACAGCCGCGGAATTAACGTTTTTTTAGCCCTACTTAACCTTGCCTGATTGACGAGGTTCTTGCAACCTGAGCAAACTTTCTTCAACCATCTGCTTACTGCAAAGTAATATACTCGTCTTTTTGCATAAGAAATGTTTTTGGCGATTTCAACGACGTTAGGGGCCCCGTTCGTATCTGTAAAGCATAAGTTTCCAAATTAGACTACATTGCTCGTTTATCTGTACCGTTTTCAAGTCACACAGGCATAATGTCAGCGCACCAATATGAACTGTAGTAGTAGTAATTTACGAAGCTCTTTGCTTCGATGAGGCACAAGGCCAAATGAATGGGGCACCTCAAGTAGTGGTACTATTTAACCCATAGCTGGGAGGGGGTTCATATCCTTTCACAAGGGTATTTGCCCGAAAGTGAACGTAATAGCGCGACTGGAGTACGAACTCGCTTACTACGATTCCGCAGTCCGTCGCTTTAACCCTTACACCACGAGGACACTCCTACCAATATGAACTGTAACTGTCTTCATTCGGTTTAACTTTTTTATTTTACGTCTTAATTTCAATATTGCTCATAAATTTTCCCTGAATCTTTTTAAAATATTCAACCCTTTGCATTCACATACGTTATATCTTCGAGGCCCCTGGGTTAATAGGATTTTAGGGTCCCTTCATTACGTATGTTCGCCCCCACCCACGTATCTATAAAAATATATACTCCAGATGTGTTTTTTTTTTCATATGGAAAATGAAGTGTAAAACTGAAAAGGCTACATAAAAAATCTATATGTATATAAAGATCTATATCGGCCGCCTTTAAAGGGCCCACTCTAGCGAGAGGAGCCCAAATAATCTATATTGTTTCAAATCGGTTGAAAGGAGACCCCATTAAATCTGAAAATAAACAAATCTCTATTGCTTTTTAGTTTCAAGCCCCTGGGCCTCAGCTCATATACAAATCTGGTTCAACAAATACATTAACTCCCAAGAAAAATCTACCCCTTACCAAATTAGGGCACCTCTAGTAGTGTAATGATTAGCAAACCTACACCAGTGAATTCGTGTCTCATTGGGTGCCTCGGCAAAAAGCTTCATAAATTACAACCACTTATCAAGTTCTTCGCAAAAAAAATCACAGAATTCTACCAACACAAAAATAATAAAATTTTTTATTTCTTTAATAAAAAAGATTCTTTCATGAAAACAAAAGAAAATTTATTCCTTACATAAAAAAAACAACATTAAAACAAAAATTCATTACTTAAATAAAAATCAAAATAATTTTAGTTCTTACATTAAAGAATTTCGTGCGTCAATTTTTTAAAAATTCTTACATAATAACAAAACTAAAAAAATATTTCTTAAAAACAAAACAAAAGATTATTTCTTAGATAAAAACAAACTGAAGTCCATGTTCACAAGAAAGGAGAAAGGATTTTTTAAATTGAAAAGAACAAGATGACTTCGACCAGAGATCGTTTCTTTCTTGACCCTAGAAAAAAAAATCTGTCATTCACCCGGCATCTCCCTTACAGAGGGGTAAGACACCCCCTCCCAAAGGTGGTGTCTTGAGTATGACACTAAACTGCTTCTGATGGTGAGGCTTCAGCTCCGGAGATCTGGGGAATGTGGAGTACCTCTTTATTACAATTATTCTCATTCCAGTCTGATCCGTAGTGCCTATTGGAGTCTAATCTGTGGATCAAGTGGATCTGTTTAAAAATTATTGGTATTAGATTACTTGATCTCATATAACTGTTAATTATTGATGTTAAGAATGGTTACTTGAAGCTATTATTGTTTACTAAAGATTATTATTATTATTTACTTGAAACCATATAACTGTGTGCAAATTATTTGTATTAAGAATAGTTACTTGAAGCTCTAATTGTTTACTAAGGATTATTATTATTAGTTACTTGAAACCATATAACTGTGTGCAAATAAATGACTATTATTAAATCGAAATAATTACTTGAAATTATATAATTACCTGTATCCATATTTACCAACCCCTCCGCTTGAGCAGGATATGACACAAGGTCAATTTTTAAGCGGAGTTTAACAGGTTTGAATTCAGAGTTTTCCTTCTCCTAGACTAGTTGCCTCACCAAGAACCAGTCTGTCCTACTAGTTACCCATAGCTGGAGGGAGAACAATTAGATTCATACCTTTCCCAAGGGTATTAGTGCTATGTGAAATGCAATCAGTCTCATCCAGGATTTGAACTCGTGTCGCTGTGTCCATTTCCATTACACCACGGGCACCTCCAAGATATAATTACCAGTATCAAATAGAAATATATGATATATAACCATGTGAAAAAAACCTTTTATGGAGTAATTACACAAAATGTAAATGTAAATGTACAATGAACGCAATTCCCTAACCTGCTGACATAAAATAATGCCAGACATGAATTTTTGCAGCAGAGAACGATTATTTTACTGTGGATCGGGTGAATGTCTACTACAATTTTACTCGTTAAAATTTAAAATAATATTATTGATTGGTTGAATAATTTTAACGGCATGCCAACCAATATAATAATTGTAACATTCTTTGCGTAGATGTTTCTTAAGAGTTTTTTTTGCACACATTTATATGATAGTAAGTATTTCTATCTGTGACGTGGTATGCTATAAGAGAGAGAGAGAGAGAGAGAGAGAGGGAGGTCAATACCCTTACCCCTTTATTTGAATCAACAGGCATTAAGACTCACCGTTAAAATGATAGGGGAAAGAAGGTCAAGCTATCTGCACTCTGTGACCTGTAGTCTGTTGAATGAAGTCTAGGTCAATCGAGTGGCGTGACTTGACGAAGTGGTGGAAGAAGAAAATCGAACGATAGGCCCACCGGCTCTTCGCGCCAAAAAGACCCTTATCCGTTAGAGAAATTTGAAGGGGAATTTTAGTTTGGACAGAAGACAGCGTCAGAACTGCATGCTGAATTCAGCCGACTCCGGGAAGGTCACTCACCCGTAAAAAAGAGAGAAAGAAATCTGAAAGATTGAAAACCAGTCAAAGATAAGTTCAACTCAAACCGTTTTTCTTTATACAATTCTTAAATATTGGAAAGTTATTTGTATTCGAAAAATGAGCTGCTGTAAAAGTTCTATTTCACCAATAATTAAATTTATTAAATGAACACTACTACAAGCATCAGTCCGGCAACTTAGACACTTTTACTCAGGTAAGAGAAAAAGAAAAAAAGAAAGAAAAAAGAGAAAGAAGAAAAAAAAAGGACTGTTGAGAGACATTTTGTTTGATGCTTTCCTGTTGGCTTAACATTTTTATTATATTTTAAAAAGAAAAGATAAAAGAAAAAAGAACTGTTTCTTAAATCTCATCCTTATTTGTTTGGTCGTCGGATGTTAAAATTTTGTTATATTTTAAATGCACCCTTGTGTTGAAATGTTTTGATTGTGTTATTTCCTCTGTCGATTTGTCTTCTTTTGCATGTATCTGTCTCAGCCTCGTATCGCTTTCATTAATTCTCGCTAAACGTCTCATTGCCTCCTTAAGACATTACGAGAGAATTCTGGAAATTTGTCAACAGTTAATATTATCTAACCTAGAGTTCGTTCTTCTGTGATCTGAGGGGGTACGAAGACAAAGGACTTGGTGGTGTATGTGAAAGTGAATTGGCACCCCCTTACTAACGTTTGAGATCCTCTAGCCCCGAATTAAACTCCACATTATTTGTCTGTTTATCGTACGCCCGAAATAGGAGTCTTGACCGGGATTTATTTTATGGAGTGTCAAGTGCCAGACTGCCCCCGACATCACCTGCGCATAAAATGGGCTCTCGCTCTGGGATAATTATTTATGTAACGTCACATATCTAATACAAATAATTTGCACACCGTTGTATGGTTTCAAGTATTCCTATCTAATACAAATAATTTGCACACAGTTATATGGTATCAAGTTTTCTTATCAGATAAAAATAATAAAAAGAATATAAAGTGTGACCCTAAAATTTAAAGTTCTTGATTGATTGAATTTGGAGGCATGTCGACGTGGGTTATTTAATGCCTATAGGTTAGGGAATTGAGTTCATTGTACATTCCTATTTTCATTTTTGTATGGTTGTTTCTTAAGAGTTTTTTTTTTTTTGTGTACTACGTCCAATCAAATGCCAGTGATATTTAAACAGATCTATTTGACTTGGGGAACCCTAAAAGGTACTATTTCTCTGGCTCAGTATGGAGCTGAGAGTAATGGCAATCAAAGCCTACACAACACTCCTCTGATCTCTAGAGTTCGAGAACTCGAGCCTCACCATCCGATGTAGTTTAGTGTCATACAAAGGACACCCTTTTGGGGGTCTAACCTCTTTCTAGGAGATACATTCGGTATGTTTTGAACCTCGGCAACAGAACGGGTTTTAAATTTAGAAGCACAATGTAAAAACATATGGATGTAAAAATGAGAAATATTTATCCAAGTATCTATTTCAGTTTTAATAGAAAGATTTGCGAGAAGTAATGTACCAGCTGAACTTTCCTATAGCAGCAAAAAAAAAAAAAAAAAAAGGGGGAAAAAAATCTTCCGATGAATATTTGTTTTGATTAAGATTAAGTATCCCTATTAATTAGTCGATAAAATGTATTTGGTGAGAGACCCCACTGTTAGTAATGTTAACGCAGAGGGTAAAAAGCAGAAGACACCAGTGAAGAAAGGAATTTAGATGAACAGAAATTCAACGTACCCACCAATATCTAGCCCTGCTGTTGGGGCCTAAAATACATTGAATAAATCTTCTGCAGAAGGGTAAGAACTTCCCTCTCCAATAAATAAATAAATTAGTGTTCTTAATATGACCCAGTGTAAAAAGCTAAGTGTTACACGCACACACGCGCGCGCGAACCCATGTTCCAGCCGAACAGTTTTCCTTAAACATCTGATCCGTTGATCACACAACCTAATAAATGTTTCCCTCCCAGCTACTTCCTTGGACCTCTTAAATCCAAAATTAATAAGTACCATACTATGTTTGTTTGAATCCCTATTTTGGCGCCCTTTTGTTATATTCTTTGAATGGGTGACACCGTATTCTCCAGAGTCTCACAATCAGATACAGTATAGTCTCAGATCAAAGGCAGCTCTTTTTGTGAGATCTTACTTCTCGGTGTTGGTTGGTTGGTTGGTTTCTTTGTTTAATAGCATATCAACCTTCGCGGGTTATTTAATACCAAAGAATAGCAGGGAGGAGGGTAAGAAGTTTCATATCTTTCCGAAGTTCGAACTCGCTTCTCAGCACTTTAGCTTCTTCTATGCCAAAGAAAACCCAGCCGGTATATTCTTGATCCCACAGACAGAGAATACAAAGTAAATGTCTAGTTTAGCGTATACAGACGCTGTAAAATGAAAAAAATTGGGAATTTCAAAAAACTCTTCAGGAGACAGTTAGTAACCAACAAAATTTTGGTGGTGAGAGATCAAACTGTTCTTAAGTTATGTGAAATGGACACGGCGACACGAGTTCAAATCCTGGACGAGATTGGTTGCATTTTCACATAGCACTAATACCCTTGGGAAAGGTATGAATCCAATTGTTCCCCCTCCAGCTATGGGTAAATAGTAGGACAGACTGGGTTCTTTAGCCTTGGTGAGGAAACTAGTCTAGGAGAAGGAAAACTCTGAATTCAAGCCTGTTAAACTCCGCTTAAAAATTGACCTTGTGTCATATCCTGCTCAAGCGGAGGGGTTGGTGAATAAGATTAAGTTATGTGATCACAGATGGACAAAAAATACATTGGATGGATCATAGCAAAATGGCAGCTGACAGGAAACTCTGAATCCATGTCGAGATTAATATCTGTTTATAGTCTAGAAATAATTCAATTTAAAGAAAAGAAACCTTTTTAGAATAATAATTCTTTATTGCGCTAACAAATCGGACAAATGTTTTTTTGTACCATATTTGCAATGAACGCTATGTGCGAAATGGACATGTAATGTTCATAACGATAGAATATATAAAGACCAGGAATCTCAAAAACACGTAACTACTTCTTGTTCAGGTACGAAACCTTTTTATTAACTTTGAGTTAATAGTTTCGACGTAAGGAGGAGAGACACAATCTTATGCTGTCTTATTCATTTGGCGCCCAACTCGAGCGGCCCCCCCATAGGGCGCAAGTTCGCCTCGCGCCTGCGAGCTCCAAAATTGATCCTTCTCGTTTGGCGTCTAAAACCCGACTCTTATTTTCTTCAAAATTCTCACACAAACTTCCGCGTGCTTCCGGTGCGTGACGTCACCCGCACCTTGTCACCCAGTATCGTCTCGGACTGTTATGACATCTGAGTGACACCTCCATCCGCTCGCGCTCACCCACGTTAACACCTGCTTCAATCTTACACCCAAACAACCCATGTGCTGAGCCGAAATGTTCTCAGCCTAACTAAACTCAAAGGCATGAACCGAAATCCCTCGGCTATTTCATAACATTTTATCTGCATCTTCTTTCCTCAAACATTTGATCTGTGGATCAAACTCCTTCATGAATGTTTTCTTTTCATTTACACGCTTTGTCTTTTTAAGAGACACACACAACACATCTTCGTTTGGATTTTTGTTTTGTTGGCCTTCAATAATACCCTTTCATCTTTAACGTATTTTTCTGCAGGAATATCCCGCCAAAACTACAAGGTGTAGTAGAAACACTGTCATTTGCGTAGGGTAAGAGAACTTATTAATTTACAAAGCTCTTTGCTTCGATGTGGCACAAGGCCGAATGAATAGGGCGCCCAATGAGACTCGAACTAACCCGTGTAGGTTTGCAAGTCTAGCTTGCTAACCGTTACACCACCAGAGGTGCCCTTAGGGTAAGAGAACTTATGTGGGTAATAATGGTAGCTCCATCTCAGTAATGTCTTACCATATTTTTTCTTACCACATTTTTCAGATACAACCATTTATGATCGTGGCTTGGACAGGTGCGCACAGTGCATTTGCCGTTGGAACGATTTTTAAGATTGGTCAGTCTGTAATTGCTACACTGAGTGGTTTTTTGTGCGTATTTCACGTTATGCTGGAATGATGCTGTTCCGGATAGAAAGTCAATACTGTCACGAGGTTCATAGATTAAAAGAAAGACACTTGGGAAAATTAAAGGATGGCGAATCGCCAAAAAGTGACCGAAATTCTGCCAGAAAAGACAAATTTTGAATGCATGGTCGATCCATATAACTGTGAGCAAATTATTAATATTTGATAGGAATACTTGAAACGATTTTAACGGTGTGCAAACAAATGATTATTATGAAGTTGGAATAATTACATGAAACCATAAAATTTTGTATAAATTATTCGTAATAGAAAGGAGTACTTGATACCATATAACTTTGTGAAAATTATTTGGATTAGATAGGAATACTTAGTATCATAAAACTGCGTGAAAATTATTTGTATTGGATAGGAATACTTGATATCATAAAACTGTGTGCCACAAAAGGATTATGAATAAGTAAGCGCAATAGAATTTTGAAATTAAAGTTATGATTGTAATCAAATTTCAGCATTAAATAACCTAATAGGAGTTGATAGATAAACCAATTCTTTCTTCAACTTATCTGACAGCATAATTTATGCTGGCCTAGTTGGTTGGGGCTGTAGAACACACTGACTGCATCTCTGCAGAGGAGTAAGACTGCTCTAACGAGTGTCCTGGATATGACACTAAACAATCTGATAGTGAGGTTCCAGTGATGCTGGAGCTTTGGGGAGAGTGGAGTACTCCTTTATTGCCATTACTCCCAGGTCCGCTGTGGCCCTGGGTGGTAGTACCTGGTAGGGTCCTATAAGGGTCAAATAGAACTGATCTGCTTACTCATGCTAAACTAAATTACTTGAAATAGAACAGTTTTTGACATTTAAACTGTGTACTTATGCTAAACTGAATTGTTTGAAATAGAACTGTTTCCTTATGCTCAACTGAATTGTTCGAAATAGAAATGTTTGCGTGTATTAAAATGGATTTCGCATTAAATTAGCAACAGTGGTTGATGTGCCATAAAACCAAACCAAACCATGTTTTTACATTTAATTGTGTGTTTAAACTGCGTACTGGTGCTAAACTGAATTATTTGAAATAGAACTGTTTTGTCATTTAACTGTGTGTAAACAAAAAACTTTACTTATGCTAAACTAAGTAAGTAAAGTTGGCGACCGTAGTCAAGAGTGATCCGAAGGCTCCCTTTTCGATAGCTACTACACCAAGGTATAGGGGATGACGCTACTCCTTTCGCAGGATTGACCCACTTTACCCTTGATCCCTACCTTATAATGCAGAGTGTTAAGCAAGGAGGCATCAAGTACCATTTTTTGAGTCTTTGGTATGACTCGACCTGGGATTGAACCCACGTCTCCCGGGCCATTGGCGAACACTCTAACCATAAGGCCAACGTCCGGTACTTTTATCAAAATGACTTAATTTGGCGTTGAATATCCCGAAAGGGGAACTGTCATTATACCAAATATTCTGGCTGAAGTCCTTAGAGCTAAAATGAATACAAAAACTAAGCAATGAATAGATCCATGAATAGATCCTTGAATAGATCCATGAATAACCCTTAGATAATCCCGAATTCATTTTTTTTTTATTTCTATTCTTTTGAAGAGTTATAAAAATCCTAAAGACTCTACTGAAGTCGTTGTGTCGAAAGATCTAATAATCTAAACAGAAACCCTCTAAAACCCGTTGTTGTTTTTTTCAGCATTTATTTTTACTTGACAACATGAATTACACGAAGTTATCTGCCGTAGCAAACAGGACGATTAAAAAAAATCTTAACGTCTTTATGGGAGCACCTTTATGATATAATTTATAACAGTGTTCAAATGTTCAGCACCCCTTTCAACATTTTCTTGGAATCCCCCACATTTAAAAAAATTAATATTTTTACGCGAGAAAAAGCAGAACTGATATTATGGATATCACCTGGGGAAGTTCCAAAATATATGTTGATAGGGGTGGTGAACAAGTCGACACTATAAAATCCTGATCTCATAAAAGAACTCCCCTGGAAATGTTAAGATCTTTTACAGAATCGATTTTAGTAGAGTGGGCTTTGGTATTGATGACTTGGGAGTTTGTTTCGTATATTGGTCATATCTCATGTAACATACCCATATATTAATCTGTAAAATATGCGGATATGTAAAAACGTTCATTATGCAAATAGGAATCCGAAAACACTCGAAACACGTACGACTCTCTTTTTTGGTTCAGGTACGAAACTTTTATTTACCTTTTTGAGTTTAAGGTTTTTCGACATGAGGAGAGTGAGAGACACAATTTCTTTCTATCCTGACTTTTCCATCTGACCCCACCACGTGCAGCACCCCGCCGCAAACTATTGGTCTGGCCTCGGCGAGCTCCGAAAATCAACTTCCTTCCTCTAGTGTCGAATCTCAACTAACTGGTTTTTTTTTCAAATTCCAAAATCCTCAGTCCATCGTTTCCGGGCATGACGTCATTCACGTCCCCGGTCATATTTCCTATCTGGGGTTTTTATTGTGACATCTGTGATTGTCACATCTGCCCCGGGCGAGCGTGAACACCTGCACTCAATGTGTGCACCTAACTAACACATGCACTATGCCGAAAGGTTCTCAGCCTAACTAAACCGAAAGGTAAGATATACAAAACGAAAAATGATAATATAAAAAAAAATCCTTCCGCAATTATATAACACTCACAGCTATTATTATTTGAGTTATGAGAGGAAAACAATTCGGACACTTGTCACTGAGGAAATGTATGATTTAATATTTCCTCGTGTTAATATAAAAACAATCCACGGTGAATTAACAACGTATTTATTGCACGAGCAAACTTAATAGAATGAGTACAGAAATGACATGAAATATAAGAAAGAGCTTATAAAGAGTTGTCTGAAGGAGCGTCCTAAAGGTCTTTTGCTATAAGTTGAGAGTCCTTAATAGAATGGAAGTTGTGTGAAGATTTAGATCAAGAAATGGTACTGCGCGCCATACGACACAAAGTTTATTGAGGCGAAGACCACCTCTGCTGTGAAATACACTGTTGCGCGCTACTGGTCGTCGAAACAGAAGAAAGAGAGAGAGAGAGAGAGAGAGAGAGAGAGAGAGAGAGAGAGAGAGAGAGAGAGAGAGAGAGAGAAAGAAAAATGGGGTTATTTTGCTGCACCACCAAGTGGCTATTCAAAATACTATCTAGAAGGCAAGGGATGTAATCCTTGCACTATATTTGAAATAGCTCTTCATGAGAAACGTTTTTAAAAAATCATTATATTTGTAAAGAAAGCAATAAATCCATAAAATATTACAAAATTGATAAGCGGTATCTATCATTTGCTATGCAGTTGGCGACCCTTGTCAAGGGTGACCAGAAGGCTCTCTTTTTAATAGCTACTACACCGAGGTGTAGGGGAGGGCGCTACTCCCATCTCTGGATTGCTCCATTTCACTCTTGGCACATACCATATATTGCTGAGTGTTAAGCAAAGAGGTATCAAGTACCATTTTTAAAAGTCTTTGATACGACGCGACTGGAATTATGTAGTGTAGATACCTTTTTAAAAATTCGAACCGTTAAGAAGCCATGAAGTGTGATTAACAGATAATGAGCCAGAGATCAATTAAGAAATGGTCTAGGATCTACGTAACAAGCGGTTGTCAAGGTTTTCTTTTCTTGTTCCCGACATGTAGAGTCGGTAATACGCGAAAGTCGTCGTCGATGTGATAAGACTAAGTTCCCATGAAAATGTGACCTGCTTATTAATCGCAGTGAAACAGTGGGTGACCACAAGCAAAGGTGACAAAATGACGAGAAGTAACGACGAGTCTAGAAGAACAAGATGGTGGCAACAGAAGACGACAAAGAGAGGGGCTGGGCGATCAATGAGAAGAAGTGAGAATTTAAAAAAAAAAAAAAAGAAATTTGAGTGTAAAGGAAACGGATGAAAATGTTTCACCAATAAAATGCAACTCAAATCATAACAAAACGATAGTAAAACACAAGAATTAAACAATAAAAAAAAAATCATCTGGGAACACGTCCCTGTACATGACCACTATTCAGCCAAGAAAAATGATGCCAATATAGATAAACAGAAAAATTAGTGGCTGGAGAATTAAAAGCAGAGACGGAAGCATGATGACCGCACAAGACCTGTCAAGCATAATAAAAAAAAAATGTCGCAGACCCAAAATAGATTATATGAACAGAATCTTGCATGTATCAGCTTATTCAATCTTGACACTGATGGAACACAATGATCGACTTGGTAGAATATTCACTGCAAGATAGGTCTGTATCATTGCAGACCACCTGTTGAAAGGTCACCGGAATCCACAAAAACAGTATTGACTAATACGGATATAGACTAAAAACGGTATAAATCAGTCCAAGTAGGTCGTCAAAAATTATATGAACAAGTCATATAAGACCATTAAAATGATATGAATCAGAGAGAGAAGGTCATTGAAATAATATGAACCAATGATAGGAGACCATTAAAAAAAAATATGAACCAGTCATAGAAGTCCACTAAAATTGTATAAAACAATCATGGAAGGCCATTAAAGATAATGTGTGCCAGTTATAAAGGCAATTAAGAATTATATGAACCACTCATAGAAGACCATTAAGATGGTATGAATATAACATTGAAGGCTTTAAAAAATAGAATGAACCAATCAGAGAAGACCATTAAACTGGTATGAAGCAGTTATAGAAGGTCACTAAAATGGTATGAACATATCAAAGAAAGCCATAAAAATTGTATGAACCTATCACAGTAAACCATTAAAATGGTCATGAACTAGTCAGGACGCCATTAAAATTAGTATGAACCAGTCATACAATGTCATGAAGTCACTATTCTTTCGAACTTTACCATTCATACTTATAAAAGATAACAGACCTGACAGTGAATAAAATCTACAAAAAAAAGTTGCTTTCTAGAAGATATGGTAACACCATCAGATAAAAATATATCTATTAAAGAATAAGACAAATGAATTTAAAGATTAAGAGATTCAAACTAAATAGTATGGGACATATTAAAACTAATATTATAATAATTGGAGCCCTAGGTCTGATCAAGAAAGATACAGACAAGCACATTGACAAAATCGCTGGTGACCCTTATTTGCCGGAGAATTTTTAAAATGACAAATGTTGAAATGTTTTTGCACAAGAGAGAATGTTATCGATGTTAAGAAAATATAAACAATGAATGTTCTAAGAATCATTGTACATGAGAATTTCTGCAGACAGAAAGCATATAATCACTTCGTTCCGTTACCCAAGGTCTCAGGTAAGGAATTGCGCAAAAAAGAAAACAAAAAATGATGATACCCAGGGTACTCTTTTGAAGGGGGGGTTCCTTGCACCTCTGCAAGAGATTCAATCGGTATATTCAAAGTTCCATCGGCAAAATAATCATTTTATTGAATTGATATAATAAGACATTGAATATCAAATATTATCCTACAAGAGGTAATCCAGGTGGGACATTTTTTCATTCAGATTTCGGGGTATCAATTTACTTTTAAAAAAAAATGATAAAATTGTAAAAGACTCATATAAAATGAAAATGAATTTAATTTCCAATTTGAAATTTTTAGCGGCGAATTATTAAAAAAAAGTGGCTGCCGTGAATGATTGGAAAAAATAATCGTATTAAAAAAACAAGCAAAAACAAACGGTTGAAACAAATAAAAACTAAATGAAAAATGTAAAAAGAATAGAGAGAGAGAGAGAGAGAGAGAGAGAGAGAGAGAGAGAGATGGCCGATGAAAGGCATATTGCTAAAAGTAAAATCTGTAGTGTGTGTTTTTGGGCGTTGGCCGGATCTTTTAGAGGTGGGGGGTGGTGGAATGGAGGATTTTTTTCCTCTTTTTCTTTTTATGGAAAAAGCGAATGTTTTTCATCTGAGCAAAAAACTAGTAATTTACATCTTCCGATTCGTTACTTCGCATTTGACTCGCAAACCAACACACACACACACACATTCACAAGAACACACACACGCGTACATATATTCACAAGCGCACACACACGCCCACATACATTCACAAGTGCACACACACGCCCACATGCATTCACAAGCACACACACACACACACACACACATACATTCACAAGCACCCACACACGCGCGCATACATTCACAAGCACCCACACACGCGCGCATACATTCACAAGCACCCACCCACGCGCGCATACATTCACAAGCACCCACCCACGCGCGCATACATTCACAAGCGCACACACACGCCCACATAAATTCACAAGCGCACACACACGCCCACATACATTCACAAGCACACACACACACACATACATTCACAAGCAACCACACACGCGTGCATACATTCACAAGAATACACACACGCGTACATATATTCACAAGCGCACACACACGCCTACATACATTCACAAGCGCACACACACGCCCACATACATTCACAAGCACACACACACACACATACATTCACAAGCAACCACACACGCGTGCATACATTCACAAGAATACACACACGCGTACATATATTCACAAGCGCACACACACGCCTACATACATTCACAAGCGCACACACACGCCCACATACATTCACAAGCACACACACACACACATACATTCACAAGCAACCACACACGCGTGCATACATTCACAAGAATACACACACGCGTACATATATTCACAAGCGCACACACACGCCTACATACATTCACAAGCGCACACACACGCCCACATACATTCACAAGCGCACACACACACCCATACATTCACAAGCGCACACACACGCCCACATACATTCACAAGCGCACACATACGCCCACATACATTCACAAGCGCACACACACGCCCACATAGATTCACAAGCGCACACACACGCCCACATACATTCACAAGCGCACACACTCGCCCACATGCATTTACAAGCGCACACACACGCCCACATACATACAAAAAACCAGACACAAACACACACATACACACGAGCATGCACGTACACAGAAACTTACTTACACACACACACACACGCACACACATACACATGTACATGTACATACGCAGTCCCATACATAAGCACACACACACACACAAACTCTTAGACACATAAAAACGCTCACACAAGCACTTATACAAATGTATACGCACCCACAAATACACACACCCACAAACACACTCCCAGCCACCCAACAATACGCAGACACACACAAATACACACACCACCACACTGACATACACACTCTGCACCACACACATGCGCAAATAGAAACAGACATACAAATACATAAACAAACACTTTACAGTGAAGTTTACATAAAAAAGATGCACAAAATGGAAAAGAACGACACACAAAGATGCACACTTACTAAGAAATATACGTAGATTAACATGTTTTATCAACATGTGCCACACACACACACAGAAACAGACACACATACGCGCACACATACATATGTACTCGCACACACATCACACGTACACGCGCTCGCAAATATACGCAGACACACAAATATACACAATCACACACATACACGTACACCAATGCACACACACACACACACACACACACACACACACACACACACACACACACACACACTACATTCGGTGGTGGGGCTCTAGCTTTGGAACATTAGGGAGTGTGAGTCTCCTCTTCGTAACCATTATTCCATTATTCGCTCAAAACGAATCCCTTGAGGATAGAGCAAACAACAACACTCCAGTGAAAAACCATCAGCTAACACTGATGTGAAAAACTCTGAATAATAATAATAATAATAATAATAATAATAATAATAATCTAGAGAGCCTGAGGACTCTCCCGGATAGTGATCCCGTTGGCGTGCCATAGTTAAAAAAAATCTTTACCAATTCTGAAGAGACCTGGCATCAAAGACATAATTGCCTGAGAATAAAAGTCATAGAAGAAAAATACAAATTGCAAAAATGAAACATTCTTCGGGTCGAATGAAGAGTGGAATGGCAATGGTTTAGACTTAAAAGTGAAAAGCATTATTACCCTTTAAGAAATTCCACCTTAGCATCCATTTATAAAAATATTTACAATTTTAATCAGATATACCCCAAAAAATATAAAGATATCTACTTAGATATTTATTTTCGGTGTTACGGACGACATTACCGAACATATCTCACAGTCAACATTTACAGAATATTCGTAAAGCTAAGATATTTGAAGGCGTTCATGGCAAAACTGTTGTCCTTGAAAGACATCAACCTGACAATAAAACCTGAACTAGGCTGTTTACATTTCACATAGCGCAAATACTTTTGGGAAATGTATGAAATCAGGTATTCTCCCTCCTCCAGCTGGTAGGGAAGACTGGGCTCTTTAACTTTGGTATGGTAACCAGTAGGGGTGTCCTTGTGGTGTAATGGTTAAAGCGATAGACTGCGGAATCATAGTAAGCGAGTTCGTACTCCAGTCGCGCTATTGCGTTAATTTTCGGGCAAATAGCCTTGGGGAATGTATGAATCCCCTTATCCTCCCAGCTATGGGTTAAATAGTACCACTACTGTTCTTCTAAGAGAATGGCTTTGGCATTGAATAACCTACAAAGGTTGATATGCCATTAAACAAAGAAACCGAACCAAACCAAATAAGAAGAAAAACTGAATTCAAAACCTTAAAAAATGCATAGGCATAAAAATATTTTACTCAAAACATAGATTCAGTTGAAGCTACTCGAAAAATTTGATTTATGCTATTTTGACCCCCCCCCCACCGAGCTTTAGTACCTCGAGCTCCATTGCCTGACTGATAATTCTACATGCAAATCGAACGAAGAACAATAACAATTGAAGTGCCAATAATAGATATTGTGTATCACAGAATTACACACTGGTTTGATTTGACCCAGTAGGCTGGGGGTGGGGCTGCAGAATACACTGACTGCATTTCTGTAGAGGGGTGAGACTCACCCAACAAATGACACTAAATAATCTGAGGGTGAAGCTCAAGTAATGCTGGAGCTTTAGGGAATGCGTTAAATGACCTGAAGAGGGTTGATACGCTATAAAACCAACCAACCAACCAACCAATCATCTCCCGCGTTAATAAGACTTTTATTTTGATGTAACTAATTTCAACACAATCAATAGTCTTCGATGCGCGCGCGCGCACTCACACACACACACACACACACACACAGAAATATGTGTGTGTGTGTGAGTGAGTTAAAATCTTTCAATCTCTCTCTCTCTCTCTCTCTATATATATATATATATATATATATAATAAAAAGCTAAAACAAATGTATTTGCATAATATGGTAATCTAGCAGAGTGGATATAAA